>JAPMOR010112767.1:162718-198405 GCA_026543865.1 Argiope aurantia | reverse complement strand
GATATAGAAGAATTATGAAACAAAGATATAGAAGAATTATGAAACAAGGATATAGAAGAATCAAGAAACAATGATATAGAAGAATTATGAAACAAAGATATAAAAGAATCAAGAAACAAAGACATAGAGGAATCGTGAAGTAGAGTTGGAAACTTTACCAACCTGTGCAATACAAATAAGATTGAAAGCGACAAAGAACGAAATATGCACGAAAGGGTGGAGCGTTCTTAAGATTCTGTGGCCATCTTATAATGCAGAAATTTGACATAATTGCAACCCTAAGCTGTGTAGCACACTTTTGAAGCAGCTTAAACTAGGAATCGTCAGAATTTGGAAGGGTTGGAAACTCTGCCACCCCGTGAAATATAGACAGAATAGAAAATGCCCGAGACACGCGCAAAGGCAGTAGGGCCTTTATTCATTTCTTGATTGTCCTTTCATGCAGAAATTATTTACCGATGATTCAATTTAAAAGAAAGTGTCCAAAAATATAAACTTGAGCGGTACAATACACACGCGCCATAGCTGAAGCTAGAAATTATATAGTATTTTAAGATATTTGTGAAGCATTGTGCAGTGTATTTCTGTTATATTTCCAGATATTCGTGATAGAAAGCTACTCCTACTTACAAGAAAAATGTCGTAAACCAGTACTTTGATGTAGCCCTATAAGAAGTATCGTAATAATGTCAAATCCAGGTTGAGTTTCTGAATGTAGTAATTCTGTTCATTTGTCATCGAACAGAATGACTCCCTTAAAAACACAAGACTGTAGTCAAAATGTCATAATTGAATGTTAACAAACCTTGCTAATGGATGAGGCTGTATCGGAATAAAAATGCATTTTATGTCACATTGATTGAGTATTTTTTTTATAATTCCACCAGAAGTATTTTAGAAACGTATTGAAAAGGATCTTTTTCTATTTTGAATAGGAAGTATGAGAGGGGATTGACGTAGGGTCTGATAAACCAATAATATTGGTACATAGTACCTTAGAAGGTGATTCGCACCTAAATGACTTTAACGTTGCAATAAAAAAGACAACTCCAATGTCTTTCATTCAACTACTTATACTGAATTTAAATCTTTTGTGATAATTAGTAAAATGATCACTACCACACTTCTGTGAAATTAATTATCTTTCCATTTTTATTTTAATTGATTTTAACATTTGATCATGAAGTACAACAGAATAGAGGTATAAATTATGGGATCATTAATATTTTTTTTTCGGATCAGTGCGAAGGATTTTCTACCATTTCATCCGTAGTTGAGCAGAAATGTACTATGATGTCCTCTCTGTTCACATCTTTTATTAAAGAAATTCTCGTAGAAAATTTTTTAAATTTAAAATAAATATTTCATTTCAAGTCAAAAATTGGCAAAGAATGCATTTGATGCTGACGCAAGATGGAGACAGCTCATAGAAATCATGAAAAAACTTTAGAATTAAGAGATTTATGTTTCTAAAGAAATACATCCGATATAAGAAAAATATTGCAGCAAATTCAAATGCTAAAATATAAATTTCGGTGGTTCAGAATCATCAAAAGAAACTTACACTTACAGTATCAGAAAATAATAAAAACTTTAAAAGGATTTTGAAATTCATCATTTTATTTTATAAGCTTCTATATATTATTTATACAGAATACTTCTATATATTATTTATACATTTCTATATATTATTTATACAGAAAGGATTTACCACTCAAAGAAAAAGAAATCTGAAATAAAACGAATATTTTCGTGCAATGATTTCCTATTGCTTTTACATATTATTATTTTACTTGCGCCTTACACGTTTCAAAATGACATGAGTGTAAAGATAGAATGCTATGCTGTCATGAAATGAGTGAAAAACCGATTACGAATTCTGAAATTTCATTCAAGTTCCCGAAGACCCTATTACCATATTTTCGGATATGAATGATAGTTCAATTAATTTGTTTTAGATAAATTATAATTCCATAGGAAAGTTTTTGCCTGGAACCGAATTTCTGAATAATTTGTAATAGTATTTATAATGAAATATACTACAAACTAAAAAGCAATCTTAACCGGCTACTCCAACCCGCCACTAAGGCACGTGGATTTATCTGATTGACAGGACCGCCGGGACACCAACACTGGCAGGAACTACGGCTGAGTCCTAAGGGCCATCACCGGCTACGGTACTATCATTTCCGTAGGAAGCACGTCCCATCATCGATAGGAGGTAGTCGATTCTCATCATTTCTGTACCTACCAGGGTGGCGAGAACATGCTTCCATGCCGGAAGCTTCACATCCTCACGTCTGATGTGCCCCTCCCCCCCCCCCGGTGGGAGAAGAAAGTGGGAAAAAAGTTTCAAAATTACTCTAGCATTATTTTGAATATATATTTGTATCACAAATACAGAGAATCAAAACACAAATTGGAAAATCACGATGCGCTGGAACACGATCAACATTCAACACGGTCAACATTATAAATTATGCCATTTTTTAAAGAACTTCGAGAAAAATATTGATAACAAGGCATCATGATATTTTTAATTATTATATACTAAAAGGTACAAAGAATTATAAACAATACAATAAGAAATTTAAACCACAGTGAAGAAGTTACAGTTAATTAAAATCTTGAATTTGAGACTATAATTCCAATCCAGCTGTTCGAATATAATCTAACATGACAACTGCAAAGTGCAGAGATCTTCATAAATAAAATTCTTCTTTGTTGTAGACATTTTGGGGCAAATCTAGCTTAGGGTTGAACGTCTGTCGGTCTGTACTTTCAGAAGCATGTAAACGCGAAAATTCAAAAACACAAGGGCTTAACTATATCAAATTTGGTATGCGAGTTTGTGATTACAATTGTAGTGCTGTGTCAAATTTTGGTTTAAATCGGCAGGGAAAAATGCGCCTAAAATACAAATTTACCTTTATCTGAGAACATTCGAGAAAATTTAGGGGAGACCATTTTTACTCGTTAAAATTACTCTCGCACTTTTTAATCTCTCTTAACATACTTACCTGGATTTACACAGGCTCATAACCTGGAATTTTTTCAATTTCATTTTAACTTTCAATATTTAGTACAACTAAGGGCTATATTTTTGTTGCCACAACATACATCTCAAATTCGCATTAATTTAGGCAACGCATCCGAGAAAGTAAAATTATCTCTCTACTTTTAAATTGTACTAATTAAAGGGGGGTCTTTTTTTAAAAGTTTAAAAAGTTAATTTTATTGTAATTAAACTTCTTAATTTAAATCCATATTGTTATATGAATGAATAACAGTTATCGAATAAAACGAATAAGCCTCCACCATTCTCCAAATCAGATAGATTTTGGTACTTTTGAGCAGAACGAAAAGTTATTTGAAATCCTCTTTCGGTTCCATTTCCCCCTGCTTCCGAATCCCATTCATCCCGCGTTTTTCTCCTCCCCTAACGAGTTGCTTATTGACGTTTTTTATGACTCGTAACAAACAAAGGGCTCGCAAATGAGCGGCATTTCTGAGAAGATGTTCCACATAACCTGCTCAGACGAACCGGAAAAGACGCGAATTTGAAATGAAGCTTTAATGGACGGCCTTTAAACCGAATCGCATCATCATAAAACGTGAAAGATGCGTCTCAGGAGCGATTCGGAACAGTTGAGATTGTGTCGGGAAAATTAAATCGATAGATGGAACCGTTTGCGTATTATGTCGCGAGATTTTATCGGCAACTTCAGCATACAAGTTCGCGATAAATGTAACACAAAATGAAAGTGTTGCTGTAATTGTCACAAGTTAGTTTAGTTATATTAACGCCCCATGTTAAAGCAACACTAGGGTTATTTTGCTACGGACCTCGTAATCTTGAATCGAGGTCAGATGACGAGGAATACATCTGAACTGGCACCTCCCTCTTCAAACTTCCACATCACATCAGCAGGAGGACTTTTGGTCCGACGGATTTAGTGTGCACTAGACCCGTTTCCACAACGGTTCTTCAGTGAATCGAGTCTAGAACCTGAAATCCTCCGGTTCCGAAGCCGAGACCTTACCCCCAGGTTAGCTCGGTTCTGTAATTGTCACAAAGATCGACTTTGAGGTTTTAACCAATCTTCGTGTTTCATCCCCCCCCCCACGAAAAGGAATTGAAACATTTTCTGAATTATGTCTCTTCGTCTACACGTAGATTTGTTTATAAATAAAATAATCCGAGAACAAGTAAGAGATGGAGATATGAATGAAATCTTTGAGATCCCGTTGGTGTGGTGTGGTGTGCTGTGGAGACGGGCGTGTCAGCTCAGGTGTCGTCCTCGTCATCTGACAGCGGTTCAAAATTACGAGGTCCGTCCCAAAATAGCCCTAGTGTTTCGTTAAAAAGGGACGTTAATGTAACTAAACAAACTAAACTGAGATCTTTAAGCATAAATTGTAAATATCCGTAAAATATTGGACGAAATCCAGTGAAGAAAAATATCTTTTTGTCTATCAGCATGTTTGGGAATATATCCCAAAACTCAACGAGCTAGATGAAATCTGACACAATCGATTTCCTGCAAAATCATAGATTAATATGAAAATTTGGACCAAATCCGTCAGCTGACCGACGGTCCACTTTCTTTTTATTTTATCATACGTTAATTAGATGACTGAAAAATTGAAACAATTTAGAAAATGAATTGAAATTTTGTGTGCGATGTTGTATTGTTGATTAGTCTCAAATCTTATATCCAGTTGGGAGCAAGTCAAAAACGTGTACTCACATGACGAAGTTAAGCACTAAATTTTGAATATTGCAGAAATTCATTATAAAGATATTTATTTTACATTATCCACCTTTGGCTACCAAATGTCTCTCCGTAGATGTTAATTACATCTGATTTCAGTAACGTCATTTCGATAATCCATGTCCCTGATTCCACCAAATTGTCCGACATTAAAGCTGCGCTATTTTAATAGTCCTGCATATGGTCTGTTCATTATATGCCTGAACTTTTCTAACGGGGAATCGTTTCGTGGCATCATTGATGTTCATCTCTAAATTTAAGTAACAGTATTCACTTCTTTATTCGTCCTGTAAATTGCAAAGGCATTAAACAAAATCCTTCTGTTTAGCTTCCAACAATGAAGAAAAATCATGTGATCAAATATTTGATGAAATAACGGAAACAATTTATTATAAATATATTTAAAAATATGCTTGAAAGTTCATTAAAACTATATTAAAGAATTTTACAGAATTAACTAAATTGACATCATATAAAAAAATAATTATTTGGTCTTTAAAATGGTGTAAAAATCATTTTTGTACTGGAATATTTTCGGAAATTACGGCGAAAAAACTTCAAAATCTAGTTTATTTTTAATTAAAATTTCAAATTAAAAAAACATTTGTTCCGTATATGTAAAAATGAAATGCTGTAACAATTTTTTCTCTGCTTTCTTGATCAGTTCTAATTCTGGAAATTTTATAGACGAATGTATTTTATAAGAAAATACATTTTTTTTAATATTTAAGAAACTTAAATATTGATGAATCCATTAGTTTTCATTAAATTTTGATTCCATTCACAATTAAATGGAAAAAGGGCCATTTCGTAGCGAATCTGAGAAAAAATTTATTTCAAGATTCCTCAAAGTTTATAGTAATAAATTATCTAACAAAGACAAAAAAATAGTATTAATTTTTTTTAAATTCACATTTGTAGTAAATTTACAAAGAAAAATATATCTTTATTGTAATTTTTAATTAAATTTTTTAGGTACTCAATTTCTTAGGAATCATTAACTTTTTAAAATAGTCTTTCTTAAAGTTTTTATAAAAATTTTATCACCATGGGTTTATTAAATTAGAAATGTAATTTCAAATCCGGAATACATATGAAATAACATGAACACATCCCTTCTTGTATTTGCTTCTAAAATTTATTAGAACTCATTAATAAATTTATTGTTATAGTTTCATCGTTTCTTAGAAAGTTAAACATCACTTTTTAAATAATATTTTTAGATATGCTTCTTTTAATGGCAATTTAATTCAAACTTTGGCAAATAATTTTTTAAAAGGAAAAATAAAAGGCCAACGCTTTAATAAAAACAATTGCGAAGTTCTAGACTAAGTAGTAAGCAGTGTTTTAACTCTTTCGGTTGAAGGAATGATTGAATTGTCAGATGGCGCCCGCGTGCTTCAGCTGCAGGCGCCGGAAAAGCACTTAACTTGGCTTGCACGATTCACTGACCGCCAAAGCAGCCAACTCGGAAAATGGTTTTAACTAGAATTGAAGAACAGCATTTTTACTGGCTGAAGTCCTAGTTTATAAGTGCAAAGAAAAAAAGTGAGTGAAACTATCTCGAGTTTTTCGAATTTGCGTAAAAAAATTATTCACGCATGACATTATTTTAGTGTAAAGAGGGTGTCCCATAAGTTTCTTTCCTTTCTCTAATATGAAACGAATACACAATATTCATTGTTTACGAAATTATTTATTTTGTTATATAAGAACAATTTTGCTGTATTACCTTCTTCCATCTTTCAGGAGCCTCACTATGCCTTCTTTTCAAAATTATTGTGTTTTGGACAAGAAATATTCCTCAAGGGGCGCTTTTATTTCGCTGAGGGATTTAAAGCGCTTATCGCGAAGATAATTTTTTTTAAGGGCAGAAAGAAGTAATAACCAGATGGCGCGAGATCTGAAGAGTGCGCAGGATGAGGTAAAACATCCCAATCAAACTGTTTGAGCTTCTCTCTTACGACTAATGCAATATGTGGTCTCGCGTTGTCATGATGAAAAATAACGCCTTGTCGGTTCATTAATTCTGGCCGTTTTTTTGCTACGGCAGCTTACAATTGATCCAGTTGATGACAGTATTTCGTAGAATTTATTGTTTCACCTTGAGGAATGAGCTAGTAGAAAATGACGTCTTTCTAATCCCACCAAATGGACAAAAGTATTTTTTGGGGTGTATTCTCGGCTTTGCGACAGTTGAAGGCCTATTGTCCATATACCAAGTGCATTTTCTATGCACATTTTCATATAAAATTCAAGTTTCGTCTCCAGTGACAAGACTCTTTGGAAACGCGATGAGAAACTTTTGGGACACCCTAATAACAATGCATGAAATTTCAAGCTAATATGAATGAAATAAAAAATTAACAACACTTTAATCTATGGATAGCATTATATCACCAACTGCAAAGTTAAATAATAGCTAAATGAAGTATGTATGAAAAAACTCATTTAGCTATTATAAGAGATTTTAGTAAACAAACTCTTTTCTGGATTAACTTAATCAGGAAATAAACGGTTTTTGTTATTTTGTGTTGAAATAATTAAACTAATTCATTCATTCAGCTGTCCCTCGTTTTGAAGCTTCAAGGTAGCTATTTTAGTGTAGATATAAGAATAATGAATAAGTAAGATGGCATTTAGTCGGTGCATTTTTCTTGAAATTCGTCACGACAAGAATGGATAAGGGCTTGCCGCCGAATTGTTTAACAAATTCCTCACGGATTACGAAATTTCCCGTTTTTAGCAGATTGAACGTTGTGGCCGGGTCACGAGATATCTCGTTTTCCTGTTTTTTCGGCTAAATCGATGCATAACCAACCAGAGATAAATATTTAACACATTAAGGACCGCAAAGAAATCTGTAAGACATGCGCTTGGGACAGCAAGATTTTGGACAAACGTGCGTTCTAAAATCATCATAACTTTGTTATTTATAGAGCAATAACAGATGGGACATGCAATACGAGAAAACTCGTGAGCGGTCCGTAACAGATGGGATGCGAAACACAAGAAAATGTCTTAAAACAAGATACTGCTACAAATCGTCCCAATACCATTGCTCAAGGGAATAATATGCTTGACCAAATATCACACTCTAAAGCATTATTCAAGTCTGTAGAATAAATAATAGTTATAATGTTAAAAAAATCTTATATGATAAATACACGCATAAAATATATAGTAATATTTAAGAATACTTTATGTAAATATAATACCATTTTCAATTTGCATATAAGCAAATTAAAAACGTGCATATATGCTTCCTAGTGCTTGCCAAGCATGCTTCTAGAGCTTTCAAAAATATGCGGGCCCTGGTAGCGCCCACACAGAGTGTTAATATTCTCTAACTGAGTGTGCATGGTAGATCATAATTGAAATCAAACCTTGATCACACAAATCTCCGACTCAAAAAATTGGAAGCAGCTACTGGTGTAACAAGACTATTTTCTGGCCAGTGGCTTAAGGAAATAAATAGTTGGAGAAAATGTATTGGAGGAAGAAAGTGATGGTTTTTACTATTTATTTTCTAAATTTGAATTGAACCAGTACTACGGGTTATTAATTTTATCTCGTAGTTCTGCTTAGTTTGTCCTCTAGTGGCAGTGATTTAAGGCAATGTATTTTTGGGAAATATGAAATGGGAGAGAGAATGTATTCCATTCTGTACTTGTGCTTCGAAACAGTATTATTTAAACTTTAGTAGAGAGCGATTTAGCCTGCTAAACCAGAAAGTATGAGATTGGTATGTATAGAAACAGTGGTTGCCATCATCTGTTTCTAGACGAAGACATCGAGTCAATTCATCAGAATACACTTATTATTAAAAAATCGTAAGAAAGAAATTTCAGTTCATTTACATTTGTAAAATAGTATTACTGATGCGGTTCAATTCATATTTATGTTTCCAAAGTTTAAACTAAAAAAAAAGAGGTACAACAATTATAGAGAGTAGAAGCAACAATAATAGTGATCCAGTTTAGAGATGAATTGCTCACTACAGTTGAACTAATTACTATGCATTTTACGGTTTATTTTAAGGAATTATGTAGACCAGTTTCACCGAAAAATCCTCTTGTAAGGCAATTTATTTCAGCTCATATGAGCTTAGATTTAAAACTAAAATGATGTTTTGATCCCTTAGAATTCACTAGACCATGTGGGTTCAGTAGTTCAGTTTGGTTATATTAACGTCCCGTTTTAAAGCAACACTAGGGTTATTTGAATCGCTGTCAGATGACAAGGATGACACCTCAGCTGGCATCCTCTCTCCAAATTTCCAAGTCTCACCACACCAGCGGCCTCGACTGATTTAACGTGCACCAGACGTGCATCAGTTAGCTAAAATCGTCCGGTACCAAGCCAAGTCCTTACCATCAGGCCAACCTGGGTCCCCTGGACTAAGTGGGATTTAATCTATTATCAAATTCTTTCGGATTTTATTTGTGATTCATGAGATTTTCGTTTTTCTTAATGAGTGGAGGGAATATGTCAAAAATCGACGATGCCATTATTCGTTAAAATATATTAGCCATATTCTCTGTATTGTTTGTGTTGGGAAAATTTAATTTCTCAGAACATAACTATAAAAACGCATTTAATTCAATTTTTCAAAAATATATTAATATAAACAGTTTAATTTTAAGAAGCAAAGCGAAATATTTAAATAAAAAGAATAAGGAGAAATGTAAGGCATTTTTTGGGAATATTCTGTTTAGTTCGAAACATCCGGGAAACTACCCAAAATAATTTTAATAGTATGAAAAAAAAACTGTAGGAATGATTTAATTCAAATTCACTCTGAAAGAAGGAATTAATCCAATTTGTGTTTTAAAGAGACAAACGAGTTCATTTGAAATGCACTTTAGGCATTCCTTTTCCGAAGCAAAAGTAATGAGATAAAAAATGAAGTAAAAACATCGGAGATAATGAGATATGAGCAAAGTAATGTATTCACAAAACGAAATGACGGAACATATATAAACGGGGTCTTTTCCAGTTATTAAATTAATATATAACGTGAGAGAATAAATTTAAGTGAAGCTACGAAGCCTCTCTTTTCCATTAGAATTTTCGGCAATGCTATCAATTCATGCTCTAATGGCTGTTTCAACTTTTTTTAAAAAATTTTTACAAACTTAATGATTGTAAAATCAATTTTAATGCCCTTGTATATGAGAGAAGGCATATATCTTGCATTGGAAGCTTGACTGAATATTGACACATAAAAATACAATTAAACAACAAGTAGAGGAATGAATTATAAAAAAATATATTCTGTATTTTAAGCTGTATTTTTTTCAGCCATTTTTACATTCTCGTGAACACAGTATAGAGAAAGTATTGTAATCGTCGAAAAATTCCAATTTTCTTTGAATCTTCACGTTTCAGACCTCCCTGACATTTTTGTAAAATTTCCGTCCGTCTGTCTGTGGCAAAGATAATTAGAAAGGATTGAGCTGAAATTTGGTATATGGATCGTTACACGAAATTTTAAGATTTCTGTTTCGAGGAAATCTGTCTTCTTGCGTACAGCCGACCACCCCGCCACCACTGAACGTAGCAGTATCGACAGAATTTATAGTGCCCGACTGCTACCTTTAGCATTGTCCATCCTTGCATTGACCGGTTTGTCAAACTGTCATTCTCTTCAAGGTAATTGGCCACAAATTGGTCAATTACTGTCCTATTTCATTATCTACAAACTCTCAAATAGTTGGTAAAAAACTGACAATTTTTGACATGTCCTTCAGAATTTTAAGATTATCTGGTACCATCAGTACTGTGCTTAAGTCATTATTTATAATTTTCAGATTTTTTCTTAACTCCGAGATTTCAATACATTCTTTTAAATAGTGGTAAACAGTACCGATTCCTCCACAAATGCATTTAGTGTCCTGCAGAGGAAATCTGTCTGTTCGCTTGCTAAAATATAATTCAATGTAATTACTACAAAACGAAGAGAGTTACATCGATAAGATTCGGTACACATATCGAACATCTAGAGTGTAGAACCTATCAAATTTTGAGCCAAAACCAAAAATGGGTCCACCTTCTGTTGGTCTGTACTTTTAGAAACATGTAAAAGCGATCATTCAGAAAAGCAATGATTCAAATACGCCAATTTTGGTATGAGATTTTGTGATTACAAGTGCAGTTTTGTGTCACATTTTTGTTCCAATCGGTTAAAAAAACGTGTCTAAAACACAAATTAGATTTTCGGGTACTAATAACAATATGTCCAGGGATTAATCGCCAAATATCTCGCCAAGAATGACACGGCAGATTCAGAAATAGTGTTAAATTCACACCAGTGATTAATATTTCATAACTATTGTACACCAATGCCACGTAAGGCATTATCTGGTATATCTGGCTGCACATATTTTTAATTTGCATAATTTTTCAGAATGAGCTAACTCAAGATGCTAATGGTACGGATCTGTCGATATTTTGCGAAATTCATCATTTCCTTACTTTAAACCAGAAACTAATGACTGCCGATGTACACAAAACAAGTTCTGTGGATGTGCTTTTTCTCAGTAAACAGTTCAATAAAATTGAGAAAGTGACTAAATAAAAAGTAATTTGATTGCTTTAATTTCAACAATCGTTTTAGACTCATACACTGCAGTGATATTTTAAAATAAAGCAGCATAAATATTCTCTTCTCGCAGTGCTGGACTTGGATATTTTGTGGCATTATGAGATCTCTCTTTTAGTAAATGAAATAATTCTGTCTCCTCATTCGAAACATTTCTTATAAACGAATGATTTATTCTGTGATTTTTTAACTTTGCTGAAATGCTTTTGCTCTTATTTATTTATTACGATTCCAGATTGCCAGGTGTTCACGTTTTTACACCATTTTATTAACGCAAACCTTTCGTATTTATGTATAATGGAAGAAGTGAATGTGAAGAAACATAAAAACCCGACCAATTATACTTGATAAAGTGTTAATGTTTTCCTTATATTTTACAATTCATTAAATTTGAGTTTTTGACAAATTTGTTCATTTTTTATTTATGAAAATAAAGTTCCTTTTTAATTAAACTACTTGAGGCCCTCTTTCAGCCTAACAACCCTAGGCATCTGTCGAACTGGAAATTCACCACTATCCCCTCTCTGCCTTAGGTACCTAATAGAACAAACTTTGCTTTCTATTGTATAGTGTAGAAAACTAAGTAGGGTTCTGAATATCTTTCTCTTCCTGTAATGGGTCCAAAATTTTACATTTAACTACAATACTACTAACAAGGACATTTTATAAATTTCATATGTCTAGTTTAGTGAAATTAAGTCCCTGCCTAGAAAAAATAATGAACCGTGTAATAATTACCTGAGCTGACGCCCCTTTTCCAAACTTCTACACCACATCACCGGGAGCATGTTTGTCCCAAGATGTCAGCAAAATTTAACATGCATTGTACCTCTCGTATATAAGTAACTTTTTGTAAAATCTAGTTTCATATCAGAATATTTCTAGCTTCACAATACAGACTTTATCACAAAAGGGTGATCTATTTGTTTCATCTAAGTTGTTACATTTTCGAGTTATTGAGAGTTATATATTCAAATAAACATATTTGTAAACGGTAAACCTTTAGACTGATAGGTACTCGATATATATGATAAATTTATAAATTAAATTCATCGTTAAGTAGCTATTTATTTCATACGGATATGAGTAGAAAACCAGACATTTTCTAAATAGAAAATTAGTTCAAAATTACTAAAGTTTGAAAATAGGCAGGAAAAAACACAATAAACAGCATTCTTGTAGTTCATTACTCTTTGGATCATCGAATGCAGAATTCAACGACAGAAGTAAACCCAAAAATATGTTTTTCAAATTCAGTGAGATCTCAAATGTAGAGATTCAGATTTCCGGAAAACTCATCGAGGGCAAAGTTTTTGACGATTACAATATCTTCTCTTAATGTCATTTTATATACAAGTAAGTAAAAAGAAATTAAATGGATTAGAAAAAACCTGAACAGTAAAAGGATTAAGTGATGCCAAATATTCGAGGGAAACATTGTTAAACAAGATTTCAAAATTGCTGACAAAGATTATTGCTACAATTTCCGAGGGAAAATATTTTTGAAATAAAAGCATAGCGTTTCGACTGAAGGAATTTATCGATTAATAAAAAAAAATCTAAGATCTCAGATATAAGAGTGTGAAGGAAATAAAAGTTCCGGAAAAAGTGTGAGAATTACAAAGTAGAAAACAAAATAAAGTTCGTCAATATTTTGTAAAAAAGTTTCGCTACAATGTTTGAGTTTACGATATTTATTGGATAATAACTGAAACCAAATAACTCGCTAGTTCAAACATTATAATATTTTACGAAATATAATTATTATTCTGCTTTCTATTTCGGATTTCTTAGAAATATAAATTACAACTTGAGCCAATTTAATCTAATTATTCGGCGAAATAAATATTTAATTCTGCAGTTGCTTGTCCCGAGATTTCCGCGGGTTGCCAATCAGTCCATTTTTTTTTTATTGCATCCTACGTTTTTTGCAGTTTAGTATGCTTATTTTTACAATTATGGATATTTATAATATCACATTATTATCGTGTAACTTATAGTATCAGTTCACTTTGGTTGAAAAATATTAATTGCAAACATCGCATTTAAACAGTGATTTAAAAAAAAATACGCAGTCAGAGGGTTAACAGTTTTTTTCTTTTGATATTCACTTTTGGAATACAAAGTATAATAAAAATTCATGGTGGGGTCTTAAAGCCTTCAGCTAATGATGCTTGGCATAAATTGACCTTGTATCTTATATAAAAAGCCAAGAACGCTCGCTACTACTGTACATATAACTTTGTAAAATGCGTTATTATCGTGTTTTTATGATATAAAAATATAGACTTTCTACGCTCATCAATTCACAATCGCCCTCTATTTTCTTTATAAACTCAATCGTTGTTTTATGGCTGTGATTTCTTTGAATCTTAGACATAAATCAACGATTCATAACCATGATGCTTCATTCACAATTGGAAAACTGCTTTAAAATTTTCAATCGTCCGTTTTCAGCATTCGTAGCTTAACTGATGGTAGGTTCAAATTTTCAAAGTTAAAAGTAAATGTAAGTAATCAGTTCGATTTTCTTATTTAAATTTCTTTAGACTGATAATATAAGGAATGATTTTATTATGAATATGTAACATTGCTACTCTGCGCGGTTAGTCTCAGAATAAGGGAAAGATATTTACAGATATTGAATGGGTAACAGATTATTGATACTCCATCTTGGCAAACTTTGGAAACAAAAATGAAGAATACAAGAATTTTCCTTTCATGTGAAAAGTGATTAAAATTAGTTTGCATTACTAAATTGAAAATATTAATATAATTAGGGGCTATAGTATTAATACCATTAATAACTCTTAATAATTCTGACTGGTTTATCTTGTTAAAAGGTACAATAAAAACATTCTTTAACTTCAAATATTAATACTTTAATACAATAATAATAGTTTAAAGCCGTATAAATAATATTAAAATCATTAATAAGATGGCAATCAAGGATAGTTATATTTATGCAAAATACATACTTATTTCAGAGCTTAAAAAATGTCAAAGATAGAATAGACTCGATTTTATTAATTAAGACATTAAAAAAAAGGAAATAAAACTCACAGTTTGTTCAGTGATTAGAACATATCTACTGTGCATAATCGAAAGATCATTAGAAAAAACACCCATTTAAACGCTCCAAATGGCGTGTAAAAATTAGAATCCCGCGCTAACGTGCGTCGTTTCATCAATTCTTAATTTCCACCAATGGCAAGGAACTGCAGGCCACGCACTTCCAAGATAAAGCAGAGTGAAAAAACGCACTCTTCCGTACGAGAGGCTCATTTACAGTAAATTAGGTAGGCGAAAGAGTGAGCAATGCAGCATATAATGATTCCTTTATACGTTCACAATCAAGTTTGCAGCCCCAGGAAAAATCATTAGGAAAAGCAGCGGCCAGGAGTTAGCTAGCAATTACTTAGGCAAAAACATAAATGGAACAGAGGGAGAACTTCAAGAAAATATTCTTCGAGTTCTCGAACGAATAATGGGCGAGATTAATGACGACAATGTCTGACCAAGGCGGGAAAACTTTGGACTACTCGCGCGAAGGATAAAAGAGGATTTTATTCTAAAAATTGGTAATTTTTCAAGGCGCATTTTCAATTACTCAAATAAGGAGTATAGAAGTATAAAAATCTTTTTAAAAAATCCTAACTTGAAACTTGAACGATTCCCTACTTTCGCTGAGTTCGAAAAACACATTTTTGGAAAATGTCCATTTCTCTATCTGTGACAAAAATAATTCAAAAAAGATTTGATCTAGACGAATGAAAATTTGTATTCAGTCTTTACATCTAATTTGCAGATTTCTATCACACTTGAGTAAAATATGCTGAGGCAAAGTCTGTTTATCCGAATATAAGTCAGCATGATAACTACATAATGAAAAGAGCAAGACAGATAAATTTCTGTACGCAGATTTGGTGAAAATATCTATAAACGTTTGAGCCAAATCTAACTAGAAGTTGACCGTCTGTCGGTCTGTCCTTTCAGAAACATGTAAACGTTATAACTCAAAAACACAGTGACTTAAATGCATCAAATTTGATATGAGACTTTGTGTCAATTTTTATTTCAATGGGGTTAGAAAAAACGCGTATAAAACAAAAATTCAATTTTCGGATTTAACCGCCTGCAAAGGATTAAAAATCTCGCCAAGTATCACTAGATAGAGGCAACAAAAATGCTAAATTTTCACCAAAGGTTGATATTTCGGAATTGTTGTACGCCAATGCCATGCAAAGCATTCTTTACGATAACATTTTTATTAAAAAGTATGCGAGAAAGTTTTGAGTTGAAATGTATTTGTAATTTAAAAATGGCCGTTTCATATTTTTTTGACTTTTTTTCGCGAAGGAAATGCGGGTCATCGATATCATAAATCACTCTAGATGAATTTGTGAAGAAAAGTAAAAATGTGCTATTTTTAACATTTTAGTTAATGAAACATTCCAATACAAGTTTTTCAACTTAAAATAGAAATGTTTCTTTCAGTCAATCTAGAAATATTTATATTTTTACAAAAAATTTTAATATTTTCTGTTTTTTTTTTCGGTAGACAAATTGATCATGGACTCTATGCGGTGAATGCTAAGACAGCTCTGATTTTTATTTTCAGAGTCCTATAAATGAATATTTTGTGTTTTGTTGTAGAGTGAAGAAAACTATGTATTTTTGGGACAGTTTGTAGATAAATTAAAAACAAAATTTGATCTAGAACTACATTTTTTTTATTTCAAGACCACATACCAAATTTCATTTATCTAAAGGGTTCCACTTTTCAGTTATGAGATTTGCATGCACATAAGCGCATATACCAAGCGATAATCAATCCGTATACAGATTTAGTTCAAAATTTGAAGCGGAACAATGCTTAGATGTTAAAACTGGTTGTCAAATTATATCCATATAACTTTTTATGTTACTCATTTCCTTTCCTTCATGTTTACTTTACTCATTATATTTCTTGAATAGACAGCCAAGCAAATTTTCTAAGAATAGATTTTGTGCAAAGTTTCATAGTTGCATCTAAATTTGATTTAAAGATTATATACCAAATTTACTCTATCTAGTTCATCATGTTTTTGAATTATAGTGTTCACTGAGACGGAAAGGCAGCAGTTCATTTAAAAAATGTGGTGTTTTTTTTTTTTTTTGGAGAGGAGGGGGGGGGGATAGAAAGTTCTGAAATGTGGAGATTCTTCGCAATTTCGAGATCTAAGGTTTTTATTATTACGATATTTCTCTTTATATTCTTCGTATTCGGGATAGTTATGAGATTTAAAATGTACATTTTGCCGTAAATAAATTTTGGTTTAGAACCCTCCCCTCCCCCCTATTTCCATTCTTTTCGTGCGAACAATACCCTTTCTATTATTTTATTACTCAAACTATTTATTATGCTCCACACTTTTTAATCACTTCTTACGTACCTTCTTGATTTGTTTTTATCGGTTCATAATTTGAAAATCTTCTTTGCAAATAGCAATTCTATTTTTAATTTCAACATTTCAGCACAACTAAGGGATATTTTTTTTAGTTCCTCTAATAAACTCTTACAATTGTATTCATTTACGCAAAGCCCTTGAATTTGCATTTAAAAGGGGTGCACAAGTACTAAAATTTCGTCACACACCTCTCAACCGAAATGTCAGAGACCATAAACCATTTTTTTTTCATCATAAAGCATTTGCTTTTAAATTATTTGATTAATGCAAATTCCGAACGCAGTGCATTTTCACTTTTTAATTATCTTAATTTACTTCCCACTTCAGAGGAATTCTCATCTCTTCACTTCGAATCGATCCACTTAATTCAATGGCAAAATATCCCCTCGTGCGCAGGAGGCTCAAATCAAAATTAAGTGAAAGGTTTAAGGGTAAGGGGTGGAGTAATGTCCTGCTAAGGGAAAGGGGAAGGGGGAGAATTGCGTAATGCGACCAGCCAATCACTGGAGAGAACGTTTTAATACGAACTAAATCCCATCTAAGAGGTGTGAGATGAAGCATTTCCATTAACTATTGTCACGGAGTCCTTTTAAGGAGCTAGCCCGCGGTAATACGTAAAGTGGAAAAGGGTTTTACTATTTTTCAAAGAATTTGGAATTATTATGGAGTGATAAGTTTTAAATCTTTGATGATTGTGGAGGTTTAAGTAATGGAATAAATTGAGATTGCGTTGAAAAGAGAAAAACTGCCCGTAATTGATTTTTTTTTCAGTTAAAAAATGGTCAATATGCAATTCCGTGTTAAATGAGCCATGCGATGCTTTTAACTTAAAGATAATTTTAAGATCAAATTTACATTCCGACTGAATATTCACCAAATAGGGATATTAAATTTTCTGGAAATATGATTAATCTTTTAGATGTAGTGTGAGTTCTGTTTTTAAGTGAATTCGTATATTGTAACGGATAATATTGTGTCTATTTCTCATGGAACATAATAAAAAAAATCCCTTATATCGCATACGGGAAAAAAGTTAGCATTTTCCTAGGTTTCTTTTCTAGGTCTTATCTGTTTTTACCAGAACATTTATCTTTATTTCGAACGGGGGAAATGATCTGTCAGAAACCTATTTTATATTCCCTAATAGAGATAAATAATATCCCTTCCCCCTCCACATAAAAATTGCAGATTCTTTGTAGGGTCAGAAGAGCTCAGAATTTTATTCTAATAGTTCACCTTATGAGCCTTTTGTACTTCCTAATGAAGTGAAGAAAACTGGGTAGTGAAGTATGCTTTTTGGATCAACCGATTGAAATTAAAATTTGACTCAGAACTATGGGCCAAGGCCATCTACTGAATTTAATTTACCTAGCTTGTTGACGTTTGAATTATCATGCTACTTTACACAAAAATCTATAGACCGAAAAACAACTTTCATGTCGGAGGATTCATTCAAAATTTAACAAGAATCGACAATGTCGATAAGAAATTTTTTGCAGCATTTTATCCATACAAGTCTTTTAATTTACAAAATAATTTTACTTTACAATTAAGTTTAGTTATCTTGTTCATATTCAACGGACAAAACACAGTTCCCATTGATTTCATTCCAAATGCCAGACTTTTTCATAATTTTTGTATAACTGCAACATGCCAAATTTTGCGTCATCGTACGAAGATCAAATTTTTTTACGATTACAAGTTTATTTTTTTAAGACTAGTTTATTTTAAATACTTTGTATGTGAGAAAGTAAACAAAATTAATATCGCAAATCTATCTACACCCTTAAAATTAAAAAAATGAGCTATTATACAACATGTTTCTTTTATAATTGTTATCACTTAACAAGTTGTAACAGCTCTTTAATTATTTCAAAGTTATTAAATGCCCGAGAGATTAAAATATTACACTTCTTCCTTGTAAACCGTGTGTTCGGGCTCGCTCGGCTGTTTCTCTGAAGTCTCCATACACTAAAGAGGAGGCATCATTAATCATTTCTTGAAAGGCCTTTTATCCCCGTCAACCCTCCCGGGCGGACCGAATCACAATTTTCGCATCAACTGCCCCTTCCTCCACACAGCTAGTTGACGGAAGTATTTACTTAGTATCTTTTATCTCTCTTCATCACAAGATGAAGAACGTTTAAGAACTTATCTCCAAACATCGAGAAAGAAAAGCGGAGAAAATAACAATTCTTGACTACCTGAAGGGATTGGTCAGTGAATTGTAAAAAAGTTCGAAACTCTCTGGGCGACAAAAAATTAATTTTTACCTTCTCGCATTAGACTCCCTTATCCTGATTTCAAAAAGTTCAAGAAATCGACTTGTACTTGGTCCTCATCGGTAACTGTCAGCTGACTCATTTTCGCCATATGTATTAAATTCCCACTAAACTTCTAAAGCCTAAAGCTTTAACTCGAGAATGCGAAAATGTATAGACAATACTTCAGAAGCGATAGTCATGAAAATAGTGTCTACTCATTTTAACATAATGCGTACGGGTCACGAGATTTCTCGTTTTTAGCAGGCTGAACGTTGTGGTCGGGTCACGGTATCTCGTTTTCATGTTTTTTTCGTCTAAATCGTTGCATAACCAATTAGTGGCAAATATTTAACCCATTAATGACCGCAAAGAAATTTGCAAGACATACACCTGTGATGGCACGTTTTTAGACAAACTTGTTCGTTCCAAAATCCTCATAACTTTGTTATTTATGAAGCAATAACAGACAGGACACGAAACACGAGAAACCTCGTGAGCAGTACCGTAACAGATGGGACGCGAAACACGAAACAATTCGAGAGTGGTCCTTAATGTCTTAAAACAAGATATTATTGCAAATCGTGCCTAACACCATTGCATAAGGGAATATGCTTCACCAAATATCACAATCTAAAGCATTATTCATGTCTGTGAAATAAATAGTTAAAATGTAAAAAAAAAAAAAACATTCTTATATAATAAATGCATGTATAAAATATATAGTAATATTTAAGAATACTTTATGTAAATATATATCAAATGCAAATTAAAAATATGCATTCATGCATCCTATTGCTTGCTAAGCATGCTTCCACCGTATTAAAAAATGTGCGGGGCCCTGGGAACGCGTTGAGCACCCATAGCGCCATGAGCAATGTGTTAAAGTGGATGTTTGCTAACAATGCAACCATGTGCAATGCCATCTAGCGGCAAAAGTTGTAGTAAAAAGTTTTTTAAAATTCAATAGCAGTAGATGACAATGGAAAAAATCACAATTGAAGTATCAGAGCATCTTTTATTTAGTACGAAAAATATCTTTGATCATAAATGGAAATAAATTAGTATTTTTAATGGTATTAATAGTTATAGTGTATGAAACACAGAGAAAAGTAATATCTGGCCTATATATCCTTTTTGCTGATAGCAATTTTTACCAGCCACAATATATAACATTCTGAAATGGAGACAAGGCAGAACATTTTCATTTTATATCTTTCAGAAATCTCCAGAAATTGTGTTCCGTTAACGTGATTTATTACTCAATATTCCTTATTAGAACTGTTTGCTGAGAACTTCCTAGTTTTGAAAATCACAACCACATATATGCACATTTTATGAATTTTTCTTACCATTAATGTCAGTAAGTTATATTTGTAAAAAAATCTATGACACACTATAACTTCATAATTGTCCTTTCTCTTTAATATTAGTTTAGAGAGAGGAATGCTAAAATCAAATTTCATGCTAAATAGCGCCATTATTAATCTTATAGCATAGTTCATACTCGCTTTAATATACGTGACAACATCTGTTATAATTTTAGTTGTAGTTATTCTTATTTAGTGGGTATTTCTGATTTCTTTGTATTCGTATACTATTATAGTTTCAAGGGAAAAAAAACCTAGCAATTCTAATATAAGTAGAAAAATCAACAGAATTTATTTTCCCAAAACTTTTTCTCGTGCTCTTTAATAAAGGTGTTGTCCAAGAAAATGTCTTACGTGGCATGGCATACAATAGTCAAAGAAACATTTTGTCTTGATTTTATCGTGTCAGTTGGAACAAACCTTTGACACAAAACTGCACTTATAATCAGAAAATCCCATACCACATTTGATATATTTAAGTTATCACGATTTTGAATTACCGCATTTGCATGTCTCTAAAAGTACAGACCGACAGATGGCTAACCTCTAGTTGGATTTGACTCGAAATTTGAGAGGTGTCTACATTGTAGATGTTAATTCTGTGTATTTCCTTTTATCCATGTCTCTCTCTTCGTTTTGTTGCTATCGTTGAACTTATATTCGAACAACTGGACAGTCAGACTTCAATAGATTTACTCAATCGAATAGATTTACTCGTCGAATAGATTTACTCAATCGAATAGATTTACTCGTCGAATAGATTTACTCAAAATTTGATAGAAATCTACAAATTTAGTTTAAAGATGATATAACAAATTTCATCCATCTAGCCCAAATTGTTTATGAGTTATCTTTGTCACAGATTGACAGACGGAATGGGGCCAGAAAACCTCAAGGAGGAAGTCAGTTTGGTGAATCGGCCGATTTTATGGACAGGTCATGTTAAAGACAGCAGTTGGTTAACACAAATCCTGTCGATATTGCTTCGTTCAGTGGTGGCAAGGTGGTCGGCTGTATACAAGACAAATCGATGGACATTCCCAAAAATGTATTTTTCGAACTCAAGGTGGTCTTAACGTAAAGATTAGTCAAAATCTTGAGTTCGAATTTTTTGACGATTACATTACTTGCTCTATACTACGTGTACAAGAAAATAAAAAATTTTATTTTCAGCCATGCACAAAAAACACTTATGAATTCTGTTTAATTTTTAAATGGCTTTGATCTTTATTTTTTTCGTATCATTTTTTTAATAAATTAGTTTTTAACCAGATTTTAGCCCAAAGAATGGCCGACTCGAGTTACAAGAACTATATACGCATAAAGTGCACTTAGGAGTATAATTTGCGTGATTTTCATGTCCTTTCTCGAAATATGAAAACGCAAAAACAAAAATAGCAGAATAGCGCTTAAAAGAATTCCCTATCCATCTTAATAATAATCATGCTTAGATCACAAATTTGTAAATCTCCCCCCTTGAAAAATGCATGCTCTTTTAGAAAATTACTGTTTTCCCGTTTAAGCTAAATGGAACATATATTTCTTTTGCATTGTAAAATTCCACCTATATAATGCATGAAAATGGATAAAGTAGGTTGATAAAGTATGCTAGAAGATATTATTTTGCAATCCTATTTTATTTTCTTGATGAGAATTTTTTTCCCTCTTTCTGCTAGGCAGTTTAAAGAATTTTTTTTTCTTATTTTGCAAATTTGATAATGGAGCAATCTATAAATTCAGGAACTTCAAGATTGTTATACTTCTTTAAAAATTATTCTCATTAAAAATAATCATTGCATTTATAAAAACTATTATTTTGCTTCCCATAATTTGTTATTTCCAAGGATATTCAAAATATCCGATTGTTTATCATATATTACCATAATTTGAAAATTTTCTAAATTTCTCTAAATTTTTTTTATAGAAAAAGAACATTTATGAAGCAGTTTTTATATATAGTTTATATTCGAACAATTTTTTAATAAAATTGATTAATTTAAAATAAACAGAAAATCATAAGCACCAGTACCCCCAGTGCCAATTACCGGTCCGATTTCGTTGATTTTAATTTCACATGAAAACATAGGAAAGGAAATAATGAGCGTCTAGCTCCCACTCTTGTTTAAAGAGAAGATTTAAAAACACTACTTTGCTGTATATTACGAATGAAAAAGAAATCAACAATTTTCCAGCCTCTATCGCCGTGCCAATATCACCAACTTTTATTTAATATGAAAGTTTATGAGATAAGTTATCAGCGGCCACCAATAATATACCATTCCTGATTTTCGAAAAAAGTTCAAAAACAGAACTACATTCCACATTCCTTATGGGGTTAAAATATGACAAACTTCCTCAGCCATAACTATTACACCGATTTCGAAATGTTTTATTCCATGTGAAAGGTCATGATTGGCGATCAATCCTCGCTTGATGCTCCTCATTATCTGAACTTGACACCCCCACTAAAATGAACAAATGGAATCATAAAATAAATTTTTTACATGGTCCCCAGCCTTAACAACTGAATCGATTACTTCAGTTTTGTTCACTCATTTGCATATATTGCTAACCAATCAAAACTCACAGTGTTTATTGTTCGAGTTTAGTTTAAAATATTGTTTACTTTATCATATACGGTGTACAGAGAAATCAAAATATTCGAATTCGAAATCTTGACTAATCTTCACGCTTCAGACCTCTTTGTGTTCAAAATGCATATTTTTGGCATTGTATGTGTCTGCCTATTTGTAAACCCAATAACTCAAAAAAATATCCTATTGACAAGCTGGAAGGCACAGGTAGATTCTTTTACATCTATCTTACTATCTGGTAACATGAACAGTCAAAATTAGGATTTGAAAATCACTTTTCAGCCTCTAACTTCTAAGATACTCCAATTATTGAAAAACTTAAATACAAAAGTCGTTTGTATTAATGAGGAGCTAATTTGACTTACTTATTGGATTTATTTTTCTATCTTCAATATTAAGAAAGTTATAGTGAAATGAAAATTTCTATCCCCATCATTTCCACCTCCTTCAAGCTAGATGGACCCGTCCAAGATTTTTACATTTCTAACAACATATTCCGAGAAAATTTAAATACAAACAAAATACATCTAGTCAATAAAAATTCCTCGCATATAAACTTTTGAACGAAGGGTGGTTTTGGATTCTAGGAACCATGATCGGTGAAGAACTGAAGAAATTTTCCTGTTATCTTGACATGAGAGCCATTGTAATAGGTAGTCTTCATATAGAAATATACCTAAAACTATTTGAGCTAAACAAATGAAATTTGGTATGTGGTCCTTAGACCAAATATTGTAGATAGCGGTCAAATTTTGAACTTCATTCACACGAAGTCTGTCTGTTTGTTAAAATTAGAAGCGAGCTCAATAAGTAAAAGGCGCAAATGGCTAGTTTTTAACTAAATCCATGAAACGGTTGACCATCTGTCGGTCTGTTCTTTCACACGAATGTAGGAGCAATAACTCTTAAACGCAATGATAAAATTCGACATGCTACCTTGTGTATCGAACTGTAGTTCCTTATCAAATTTTGGTTTCATTCGATCTGCCAAAAAAGTTTAAAATATATATATAATATCGCGATAAAACAGTAAAAAAAGGTTAGATTCATGCCAAATATGTTTATTTCGTAACTATTGTTCGCTAATCCCATACAAGGTATTTGGGGTCTTACTCGAGTTCTATAATTTTATGCGGGGAATTGATATAAGACCTTAACTGGAGATTATGAAAGAAAGCTTTGGGGAGACTTCTTACGTTAGTTTCTTTTGCTGTGATAAGACATAGTTCATCAACATTGGCTTACGTAATGGATTTGTACCATTAATATGACTGAAGTATAGCTGGTCGCCAACCGTATTTATATTATACTAAACTGCGAATAATAATTACAGTTGTTAGAAATAAAATTATATGATGAAAAATGAATAAATTACGAAATAGCTGAACATAATAAATAGTTAGTAATGCGCCCCCCCCCCCGTATTCTCATGTTTCAAGCAAAAACAAAAAGTCACTTTTAACTTATGGTCGGAAACGATAATGTTTGCGTATAATGAAATTTACATTTCGTCAAGAATTTTGAATTTAAAAACATGAAAGTAATTCGCAACTACGAAACAGATGACTTATTGCATCCGAAGTTCTGACTTATGATTCATGTATGCACGCCTTAAAAGATACGAGCTCCAAAAGACATCAACAGAATAAAGAGACAAACAATGTTTTGTTTTTGTTTTTTTGTTTTTTGTTTTTTGGCGAAGAAGTTGGATTCGACAAACAATTACACACCGCACAATTGTCGCTTCCATAATGCAAAGAGGAGAACTGCGCTGCTTTTAAGGGAAAGCTTTTCTCCCAAAAAATATAATTTCCTAGTTTTTCGTTTCTTTCTCTTGGCAGCGTGTATGATAAATAAATGGTCTTGGCACGATATCCGGAATGTTGGCTTCCACACAAATTGATCTACAAAATGAACTGAAAAAAAATGAAAATAATGTTCGAGGATGTTTTGACGCATTGAAAACCAACAAAGCCCCTTTTTAAACTGAAGAAAACACTGCGATTAAGTGTTCAAAAAATTGGCTTATTTGAAGAGAAAGAAATTTTGTTAGTGGAACTTAGAGGTATTTTTCGTTTTGGCTTTGAAGGAACGCTTCTTTTTTTTCTTGCTGAACTAATTGCTGCAATTATTTCCTAAACGCATTATTAAATTTCTCTTTGAAAGACAAAGTAATTGTACTGCACTTTTTTATCATTAAATATGGTTGAAATGGTTTTTATTGTAATGCTTTCATTTCATATTATATTATACAAATAAATATTCAGGGACAAAGCATGCTTTGTAGGGATTCTTCAGACCAGTACTCTTTTCTGGAGACTCCTTTCTCCATTCAAACTACGGAATTGTTTATTTTTTTTATTGATTTTAATTTAATCCCTGTGTAAGTAGATTTTAAGTAATGTATTAAAATAAAGTGACATAACAAAGCATTTACTTGAGGAGGCCTTCCAGAAAACTGGTTTCATTATTTTGCTGTTTAAAAACTTTTTAAACACATTCTACAAGGTTAAATGTAATATTTATAGTTGAGTTGTAAGTCATTCAGCTAATTACAACAACAACAAAAAAGCAAAAAACAAATACAACTATTGATTAGCTGGCGTCCTGGCCTAGGGGTATAGCGTCTTCCCCGTGAGCTAGGCGTCCCGGGTTTGAGTCCTGGTTCGGGCATGGTTGTTCTCTACCCTGTGTTCTATCTGTGAGGTGCGTGAATGAGCCCCCCTGTGAAAAGGGGTTGTGCAAGCGAGTGTGTGCGTGTTTTTTCTTCATATGAGCTAGAAATCGGACTTCTACCCTCGGGTGCTCAGGAGTTTATACCCTCAGAAGCTACTGTGCAAAAAACTTGGCTTAAAATATTCACACGACAAAAAAACTATTGATTAGTAAAAGACTTTGAAAATATAAAACAAAATTTTAAGATTAAATATCTTAAAATAAAACAATGCTTGATTTTAACTTTGTTAAGTACATGGACTATAATAAATCAGGTGAAAGCACAAATAACCTGGAAAAAAACCCATAAGGGTTTTGGACGCACCAAATTTGTGAAGCTCTTAAGCAATTGCCAACTTTGCCTACGTATTAATGCAGTTCTCTGTTAATGAGTATCCGAATATTTGCAAACCTCTGGCTGTTTTAAATTTTTCATTATTTCTAATCAAACACAGTTAATAAATTCGGTTCAAGTAGTTAGATTTATTACCTGTTTTGAATCCATATGAAGATTGTTTCTAGGGCATCTCTTAGTTATGTAATATAATTAGATATTGTGTACGACAATCTTGAAGCAGTTCTTCCACACCAATTTTTTCACGTCATTCTTACTGCAAGACTTTACAAACATCGAATTAAGTTTTAAACAGACAGACTAGCGTAAACTATTAATTGAGCTTAACAACTTATGAGTATTTTGAATAGGTGTTAAGTCAAAAGATATGTTCGTGATTGAGTTTCGAACACACAACTCAGACGCTGGGTTTGGGTTAGTTTAGTTGTATTAACATCCCGTTTTAAAGCCGCTCTAGGGCTATTTTGGGATGGACCTCCTAATTTTGAACAGTGGTCAGATGACGAGGATGACATCCGAGTTGGCACTCCTCTCCAAACTTGCGTGCCACACTAGCGGGAGGACGTTTTGTCCAGACAGATTTAACATGCACCAGACCCACTTACACGACGGTTCTTCGGTGTAATCGGGTCTCGAACTGAAACCCTCCGGTTCCGATGCCGAGACCTTACCATCAGGACACAGCGTCACCCTCAGGCATTGGAAATCTTCCACAAAATCATCAGAGTTCCGATATTTGCCTGAAGAGGCGTGTTTGATCCATTCTATTCAGAAAAATCTTTTCATGATTCTGGTAAAATAACTTTATTTTAAAACCGACCATTTATTTATTTATAAATACTTTTTAAAATTGCGCGAAGGCCGTTTTTCCCCCCTTCAAATTCTAATGTGCCTTAAATAAAACGAGAACAAAATAAGTTTATTACCAAAAGTTGAGTATAAAATGGTTACTTTTCGATATATCAGATGTGAAGATTCTGATAACTGCCATATCGAATCTTTCGATTGTCTTCCCGAACAATGTTGAGGCCAGTAGTCTGAAAGCTTGTAGAATTTTCTTTTAAAGAAAGAATGTGGAACAGGAATGCCTAAACCGTCATTAAAACTTATACAATTTTAATCTTGGCGCTGGTCTGCAAGCTCGTTGCCTGAATTCTTCGAGTCCAGTTTCTTTCAACCGATGCAATCAACTCGTTGAACAAGATATTCTGTTACGTCCTTCATCGAGAACGCGGCTTAGAGACGAGTGCTTTCCATCGCTTCCCTGAATTAATAACTCTAGTTAAGAGGCCAAAGTTTCCAAACAAAGAGGACCACCAAAGAAGCATTAAGCTACGCGTCATATTACTGGCGTTAATGTTCTTCAAAATAGGGAATTGGAAACTTGGTTAATCGATTTGACAAATGCTAAAATCTTCACAGCGACTTTGTAGAAAAGTAATTATGTTTACATTTAATTTTTAAAAATAAATTCATTTTGCTCTCAACTCTCATCTCTTTTTTTATGGCCCAGAAGAGCTTGAAAAAATAACTGCTTTCGTATATTATCGAATGCTATTGTTCATTATCATTACATTTCTATAAAAATATACCTTAAACCATTGCCATCTGACTTGCAATTGCTCTTTAGTGTGCATCAGATTTATAAACATAGGGAATCCTTTGTAGAATCTTTATTATCGAATATGTACTCTCCTTCTTTAAAACCGTGATTTAGACATCTATCCTTTTTGTTGATCTAGAGCAGGATATCTTGAAATCGTGATTTCACACAGAATCCTACGTAATATATTGGGCCAAGTATATCTACTGTACAATGTTTTTCTCCTTTTCCACAATTTGCAATATTGAAAAGTAAATGTAATTAAGAAAATTAACTTGAATTTAATTAACAATTAAATTTGAATTTGAACAAGTATTATTTAAATTTTCAAAGCAAATCTAATTTGGATGTCTTTATGTTTAAGATTAATTAATTCTCCCACTTTCTATATCCATGTCCAGCTTCGAAATTCGGGACGAAATTATTTTAACGCAAACAGTATCTGTAATTTTTTTTTTTTTTTTTACTTTTAAAAGAACTGACGAGTGACAAAAGTTTCGAAATCCGCATTTCAGCTCTTATATCATGAGCGACTTGAAAAAGAAGGCTGAAATTGCATTCTCGTTAGGTCCCATCTTTGAAGGACGGAAAGGACGAGAAACGAATATATAAAGACATTAGCACCTGACAACAGCCGCTTTCACTTTCAATTAAGTGGAAGTGTAATTTTCTGCTTTGTTGTCCTTGAGAGAACCCCTTTTAAGAGAGCGAGAAAACGCGGAATAATTCCAAGTTTTAATTAGCGCTATTCACAGCTCAGGCGACAGATGGGCGGCATCCCTGGTGCGACGCTCCCCCAATTGTAAATAAAGGACGACAAAGAATGTGAAGATTTCAGAATAGAGACAATGTGAGGAATGTTGTGGGTTGCTCTGGAATATTCGATCGGTTATTTTACTCAAAAGTAAGTCAGTCAGGTGAACCATAGTTGCTGACTGAGCATCTATTTTGGAACGGAAAACAGATTGTGGATTTGAAACCATTGATGTTTATAATTAATTATTCGATGGGAGAAATTGTTTGGTTACGTAACTTCCATCGAGTAATAGGAGAAGTGGCGAGTTTTTATCTTAAATTAATTCGAACTGTAAGGATTTCAGTTTTCGAATTACATATGGATGGCCCTAACTGGTTGTATTTGGCTGAATACCTAAACATCGTATATTCAACAGGAATTGAGACTACAAGAAGATATTAAAAATGCAAATCTCTGGAATCTTTTCCTCTTCAAACATCCCTACCACCCCCCAAAAAACCCCAAATATTTTTCTTTTCCTTTAATTTTTATTTAAACATTTCGGTTTAGAAAATTTTGTCAATTTGAAATAGCAAATGCTTTGCTGCAGATTACTTTCTAAAAAGTTAGTTTCAGCATATCGTGTATAAAAAAAATCTACAAGTGAGATTTGAAAATAATTTTAAGCGAAATACTGAAAAAAATAAAGCATTTTTTTTAAATAGCGTAAATAATATTTAAAAATAGCAATGCAATTTTTTTTTAAATTATAAACTCCACATTTTTTTAGAATTTTAAAATAACGCAATAAAAAATTGCAAATAAAAATCAATGCGGGACGTTACTAAAATATAGCTCCTAAATAAATTTAAGCAATATTTTATTTTAATTTGAATAAGTACGACTGCGCTTCTTTTATAATTAAATCGAGGCAAAAATTGATCAACTTAAAAAAATTGCAAATTTGTAAAAAAAGTCCTCAAAAGCTGTAAAGCTGTAGGGATAACACCCGCACACTTTGTCTCTTTAAAAATCTAGTTCCCATTGGGTGGTCTTTATTGATCTTATTTTGCTGAATCATTCAAAATCGCAATAGTTAACCAGTTATACTGTTTTACAGTTTTTACAATTACACAGTTTTTATAAAAGTGATTTCAAAGTTTTAGAATGCTTTGGATATATTTCAGAGCTGGGTATAATTAGGAAAACGAGAATCAAAATACTGAATTTGGTATAGTGTTTCATACAAAGATATGGTAAAAAATTGCAATGTTACATTTTCGGAGACTGAATTATTAATTAATCGCCACTAGCTAGCTGAGCTACCAATTGGAGTTGAAATAGCTATAAAATATTATAGCATGATAATTTATAATGATGAATCGTTAAAATCTTTATTATCTATATATTTAAAATAAACTAGAAAATCCTTCGGCTCATATCTTTGTCGAATTTCACGAATATTTTTTACGGGTAAAAGCTCATGATCTATTCAATTGACTTCCAATCACCATCTACGGTTTTCGAGAGAATCTCAAAAACATTACTTTATTGTAGATTCTCTATGAGAAAAACCACGACTACCACTTGATGAATTTCAAAGATTTTCTTTCATTTGAAAATTCATAAATGCATTATCAAGAATCGCCTCCCATCTACTATCGTCCTAAAGTTTCGAGAAATATCACAAAGTAAAATTTCGGAATACGTCATCTAACCTTAACAATTAGATTGATTTTAACTATTTTTTTCGCCAATTAGCGAAAACGATTATAGAAAAACAACCAATCATTAGCGATTACCTCAGCACCCATTTTGTACCTACAAAGAGAGCGAGAATCAACCACTGTATCGGAAGCTTTTCCTCCACAACTCTGAGGCGCCCTCTAGTGGGAATTTAATCACACAAAGAGTATGTATCTAAATTCTGCATAATCCTTATCCTACGAATGGATTAAGAATCAGAGGGTGTAGTTGCTTCAAAACATTTTCACATATTTTCTAATAAACTTGTCGTGCCAGAGAACGCCTTACAGGGCATTGGTTTCGAATAATTCGGAAATATTCACTCTTATCGTGAATTTCTATTGTTACTGAATTTATCGTGTCATCCTCGGCGGATTATTTGGAGATTAATCCCTGGCCTTCTTTACTAATATCCAAACATCAAACTTGTCTTTTAGACAGTTTTTTAAAGCAAAAATTTGATACAAAATTGAACTTGCAATCACAAAATCCTATACAAAATTTGATATATTTAAGACATTGCGTTTTTGAATTACTGAATTCTAAAAGTACAGACTGACAAACAGACAACCCTGAAAACAATCAACCATTAAATATGTGTACGAAATTTCATCTATCTAGCTTTTTTTTTGGTTTTGTAATTATCGTATTAACTTATATTTTTATACCCGCACAGTCCAACTTCCTCTGAACGTATTTTATTGATAATTGAATATAAATCAGAAAATTAGGCGTAAAGATCGCATATCAAATTCTAGCCATATAACTCAAAGCGTTTTTGAGTTCTTTGTCGCAGTCAGATAGACATTTTCCAAAAATATTTTTTTCAGGTCTAAAACATGGAGATTCGTCAAAATCCCGAGTTTGAATTCTTTGACGATTGCTATCATTTCTCTATACTACATTTACGAGAAAATAATAAAAACTGAAGAGCACAACATAGCGATTAGTCAAAAAACAATAATAGAGAAAGTGGTTTACATTTTACTTCACAACTCTGTGTTCACCGTTGCCAGCATCAAAAATCTTATTCGATCCATAAGTCAGTGAAAATTAGGATTACAAAGGGCCCTTTCAGTTTTTTCCTTACATCTACGCTACGTCAGCTTATATATATTTCTTGCTATCCGCCTAATCTTCTGTTCCCGCTGAAGTATCTTTCACGATAATAGCATTTCCGCAGCCTTGCCATTCCGCTCACATCCTTTAAATCGAATCAGCAGGAAACCATAGTCGAGTATCGGAGAAAAAGGGGGAGGGCTTTCAATTGTCTCTGACAACTATTCAACCGTTGCCATAGAGACATAGAGCCCAAGATGAAACGGATACGATATGACACATCCGAGTCAGAGTTATACTTCTATCGTATTCCACTGCGCTGTCTTTACTTTTATTTTTTCCACATTAGATATACTGAAATTCTCCCTCGAGATGAGTAGGAAGAGGCAGAATTGCATTTGCGGGCAATCTATCTTTTCCTTGACGACGCGGCCTGGCTAAGAAATGCTCTGTTTTCAAAAGGGCGCAACCATTTATTGGGATGGGACGTATTGAAATGCTATTGCGGTGTGTTTGCTTGATGCTTGGCATCAGATCAACAGTTTACTCTAAAAAAATGAGGATATAAAAATATGTCATGACCGGAATAATCATTAATGGTGGATTTTTATTTAATTTACAAATCAAAACGCCTTTAACAGCTTTCTGAATTGCTGGGATTAAAGAATGCTGAAAACTAAATATTTTGTGAACTATGGCTTAATTATTTCCTTATTTTTGACTTTCAAATATTAATAGACATATTTTAGAGTCCTCAAACCATTTTGTTCATTATGCAATGCATCTCTCTAATTTTTTGTCTATGTCTTAATACATGTCTTTTCATCACAGGAAAGATCAACAGTATTAAAAACAGGCACACTTTTAAAATTTTCAAAAAAAAAAAATTACTAAAAGTATACTTTATAAAGAAAACTATTGTAAAATGCAAAGTAAGCCTCATCTTTACTTTGCATTTTAGAATAGTCAATGATTACAAAAAGATAATATTAAATACTTGCAGCAACAATAGAAATGATTTGAGTTTTGTTCCAAGAATAAAATACATTGCTGTAGTTTAGTTCAATTAGTTTAGTTACATTGACGTTCCGTTTAAGCAACACTAGAGCTATTTTGGGATGGATCTCGCCATTTTGAACCGTGGTCAGATGACGAAGATGAAACCTGAGCTGGCACCCCTCTCCAAACTTCACCACCAACCACCAGAAGGACATTTGTCCCCGACAGATTTAACTTTCGCCATACATTGTTGTAAGAACCACTTTAAATATTTTTCAAAATTAATTTAAAAAACAGACAAAAACAAATATAAACAAAAAATTAGTTTTATTGAAAGGATAATTTGATTGAATTTTTAGATAGTGTTGGATTTATTTTTGTTCTATTTATAACAGGTTTTTGAAATTACAATTTTTTTTACTTAACTTTTAATTGAAATATTTAAAAATGGCTTTCGAGATGCATATTCTCATCCTCCAAATTATATATGTGCCAAGTGTGGTAGATCAAATGGTCTGTCCTGTAGAGAGTCAGCACAATCTATTCATCTTTATAACTGAGAAAACTATAAGAGATGGCTGTTTCAGACGAATACAAGATGGCTCCAATTATGATATCGCAGGAGGACTTTTGGATTTCGAAGAGCCCAATGAAAATTTCTTACCTTGATATTAAAATTTCTTTATATGAAATTCAATAATTTCTCATATAAGAGAAACGAAGAAATTAATACCTTTCCTCCTCAAGAAAATCCCACAAGATTCCTGTTTAAATTATCGCAAAATCAGCAAGTTCTTTCACCAACAGTCTTCGGCATCTGACTACTTTTCAAAATGATGAGGTACGTCTCAAAAATATCATTCATATTACTTTTTAAAAGACGTTAATATAAATAACTGGTAGGTATACCCACTAACATGAATAATTTAATTGGTGGGTATATACCCTAACTGATTTACATTGAAAGATTCTTCTCACTTGTATTAATATTATAATATAAGGATCAAAATCACTTTTACAGTTGTTACGAATTGCAAATATTTCAACATAAATTTTTTCACTTTTTCAGTCAAATGTATTGAAATCAGAAGAAAAATTCTTTTTATGTCTTTCGTCTTCGTTATTGTTATAAACTATCTGCCTTTCGCAATGAACCATTCGCCTGTTATATTAACAGCAATCATTTATTAAGTTCGATCAACTTTCATGAACTATATCTTATCACAATAAAAGAAATTATTATTTCAAACTAAACTTGAACAATAAGCAAAGAACATGCTTATTAGTTAATAATATATGAAGTTTATACCAAAGGTTTATATTGAGGAATAATATGTGTTGACCACATGAAGAATGTTATATATTGTCACGTACAGGTCATTCAATTTACCCAAGACGATAAAGCTATTATTACTTTTAACAAATTAGTTTATGGACATTTTATCAGCTAACACTTTTTAATTCAAGTCTTTCCTTTAAACCAAAAACAGCAGTATAAAGATCTCTGATGTTTATTTTATTCAGCTGGAAGTTTATTTAAAATTTGTAAGCATACCAAAATCGATATTCCGAAATAACTGCATATCTTAAAACATTTTCGTATCTCTTTTGCTATTTTAATTTCCAGTTTATGATTTTGTTGCTAAAAATATTTCAGATATTAAGATTTCATTCCTATGAATAGAAATTAATTTTCAATACTGGGAAGATCTTAAGATTTTTTCGGACAGATTCAGAAAAAAGAATAGAAATGCCTTCTAAAAAAAAAGGAAAAAAGGAAAAAATATAAAATTGTTTTAGCTCTGGAGGTTCTCCGAGTTGTTTTGCGGAAAATTACAAGAAAAAATGATTATTATTTACTTGATCTTTTTTAATGCATTCTTAGAAATCATCTAAAATTAAAGGAAGGAAAGACAAGCCTTCGAACAAATGTATTTGTTTTTGATTAACATTTTGTTTAAGGTTATACAAAATAAGTCAGCCCTTCTTAAGCCTTTCGATTTTATTTTGAATTTATTTCCTTCATTATTAAAATATGGACAAATCGCTTTTTTTTTCCGAAATAATCTATTATTTTGATTCCTAACTAGACAAAATATATTTGTAGCTTTATGGTATTTGACTAGTTAGGGTTGAAATTTTTTGAAAAAAGTAAATATAATATATTTACGATTTTGAATATTTGCATAAAATGTATTGAAATGAAAATTACCTAAAAATATTTCTGTCAAAAGTCTTACAAGTCATAGGTATTTCTGAATTTATGTTTATTTGCGCGTTTTAGGTAACAATACATTATTTTAATACTCCTAGAACTTAAATACAAGTTGATCAAATAAATGATTTCATGATAATGATTAAGTTTTCATTTCATAAGTATCGCCATCTACTGTTAAATCTGAGTTGTTTTTCCATTTTTTTCATTTTTCCTTAATATTTATGATAATGAATTAGGACTAAAACACAGAAAATAATTAAAGAAAAATTTCTTATTTTTATACATAAGAATATAATACTATATATCTTCTTTTCTATTATACACATTCTTCTTTTTATACATCGTTTCTTCATTTCATACATAAGAATATACATTTTTATACTTATAATTTTAAATTATTTTTTTTAAATTTTTTTCTAGCTTGAATATTTTTATATTTATAAAAGTGAAATTTTAAAATAAAATTTTCACTTGCTTTCTTATGACCTAGTTTTCAAATTTTCTCTATTTTTTTTCTATGAAAGCGATGATAAAAAATTTTAAAAACTTATTTATTATTTAATAAATTAATTTGTGCCTTGATTCTATATGAATCAAAAAACAGATATATCAACTAATCGATAAGAATAGGAGGAGGATTATGAGTATCTATAATAATTATCCCTAGTAAATGAATAACTTCTTATTTTTACAAAAAAAAATGTGTTTTGAACAGGTGCAGATAATTTAGAAAAATTATTTTTTAAACAAATTAATTTTTCTTCATGAAATTTAAAAACATTAATATTTTTCAAATGGTTACATTACGAATTAAATAGTAACCCAATGACACAAATCACATGATATTAATTCTACAAAAATAAAAGCTCCTTTTCATCAAAATATTTTTTACAATACAAAAAATGTTTTGATAGCTTATTTAATGATAAAATTACCTATACGACCACCACCTTGGCCTTTTCCCCTGTTATACAGCTATTGCTATATAATTTAGTAATTCTAGTACAGGTATCAGTATACAAATTTTTATCAAACGGCATTTACAAAAGGACATCCAAACTCTCATTTTTGCCCATTGGAAAAGTTATGTGAAGCTTATAAATGAAAATAAAAATGTGTAGCCAAACGTTTACACGTTTTTATTATAGTGTTATACTAATAAATAATAAATAAAATTCTAAAAATTAGACATTATTTTTTTT
>JAPMOR010112767.1:148545-160506 GCA_026543865.1 Argiope aurantia | reverse complement strand
TGCTCTTACATGCATACAAAAGTGTAGATCAACAATTGTTAATCCTTTGACTGATTTAGTTTAAAATTCCATAAATAAGTATTCTAAATGCAGAAAAACGGCGAATCAAAAGCCTAAGTTGTTAACCTTTTTAATTATGATGTTCACAGGCATGAAAAAGTAAGAATAGATAGAGGAACCACCCTTAGTGTATATGATAGCAAATTAGATACTACAGTTTTGATGTTAAACCTGTGCACAAAATTTTATCTATTTAGATTTTAACAGCAGATTTAGAATTAGATTTTAATTTTTGTGATTTCGTGTTTACTTGTACATCCACAACCAGACAAAGATTTCCTCCGAATGAATTCTGTTCAAAATCTAATAGAAATCTACAAATTTGTGGTAAAAACTAGCCAAATTTTATCCGTCTAGCTGCAAGCGGTTTTGAGTTATCGAGTTCACGGACAGATAGATATAATTATCAACACGTGTTTTTCTTATTTGGAGACACCTGAAAGTGGAAATTCATCAAAATAACGAGTTTAAAGTCTTGACAATTACCATTTTTTTTTTCATTTGTATATTTCGTATACTTACATTGTGATTTTTCCCAAACTGAAGCTTAATATTGCCAGTGTTGCCAACAAACCAGCTAATGAAGGATAAGAAAACTATATCACGTGTTGATAAGTTACGATATCGAGAGTTACAAGATCGATCCATTGGACAATCACGCTCTTAAGCACTATGATGTCATGGGACTTGACTTTATTAGGACGATCCACATACACAATGAAAAGAACAGGTGTTAGTCTGCTAAAAAATTACTGTCAATTTTCGATACTTAATTTTTTTTTCCTTGAAGTAATCATGAATATTTTATGCACAAGGAATTTAATTGAAAATAAACACAACCAACATTCTCGATGAAATAACTCATTTCCAAAGGTGGCTAGTTTGAAATAAAATTTGGTAACAATATCCATAAAGCCTCATGCATGTCCAAATCAGTCTTCTGTAAGAGAAAAGGCGTGGCAAGCAAGGACTATTTGACTGAAAAATCCACCTTTCCCAGCCGCGTAAAACGAAAGGAAATGAATAAAAGAAAGTGCCTTCCCCATAAAACCAAACATCGCACTCATTTCCCCTTTATTAAGTTCCTCATTCCGCGCTTACCGGAGGACCCTCGTCCTCTCCTAATTAATGTTCCGCTCACAATTCTTCAAAATCATTTACTCCCCTACCTGGCTTCCGCGCGAGCATTAAAAGCCCCCGCTTCGACTGCTCGCTGCAGTGTTTAAAGACCATCCATTTCGCTTGTCATTTAGCTAGACAAGCGACGCGGCCGGACATCCATCATGGGGATGGAGGCCGCGTCCAGACCGCCTTTCGTCTTCATTCCATTATATAAGACCTAAAACTTGCCCGGATCAATAAGAAAATCGAAGGGTCTGAACCTCCGCTATGGTCGGACATTTTGGGTCAACCGTGTATTTTGCTGGCTGGAGCCAGTGGTGGTGTAAAGGAAACAGGGGAAGAGCTTAATCTATAGCCCTTAGTCCACGAGGGGAAGGGTTAGAGATAATATTCTTGACCTTGGATTTAGTTTCAGGCAAAAGACAAGAGAATTCACATATTTTTCTACATAGGATGGAAAATAAATCGTTAAAAATGATTTTTTTTTGTAAAGGTGAGAAAGAAGCTATACACTTTGATTTTGTTGGAAAAGTTAAGAATATGACCTATATCTTGATTGCATTGCAAAGGGTTAAGTGATACCTTATACTTTGATTTCACTATAGAGGGTTGAAGATAACTATTTTGTTGTAAATGATGGCGAATACGTCCTATACCTAGATTTTGATAAAAAGGGAGCAAGGAATAACCTGTACTTTGATTTTTTTTAGTATAATAGTTTTGTTGAAGTTGGCGTAATCTGAAAATCTCCATGTAAAACCTTTCATTATCTTGGAATAACCTGAAAACCACCAAGTAAATACATTATCTTGGAATAACCTGAAAACCACCAAGTAAACACATTATCTTGGAATAACCTGAAAACCACCAAGTAAACACATTATCTTGGAATAATCTGAAAACCTCCAAGTAAATTTGGAAATGCAACCATGACGGAATGTTGGTTTCTTATACATATTATGTTATGGTCAGTGTGGATAATCGGTTATTATTAATACTAACAGGTTAAGTTATTAATAATGGCTGGTAATTATTAACCGGTCATTAATAATACTAACTAATTTGGTTATGGTTAATAATGACCGATAATTAATACAAACCGGTTTGGTTATTAGTAATAACCGGTAATTATTAATACTCCATTATTAAAACTAACCAGTTTGGTTATGATTAATAATGGCTGGGATTAATACTAAACGGTCGTTATTAATACTAACCGGTTTGGTTATTACTAATAATGACCGGTTAGTATTAATAATAACCGATTATTCACATTGACCATAACATATATGTATAATGAAGCCTGTGGCGATGATGGCGCAATCAAAGTCACCAAATAAACCTATTATCTTAGTGTTCTTGGAGTAATTTGCAAATAGTTATGTAAAATCACCAAGTAAACCCATTTTAGCATTCTTGGTGTACTCTGAAAATTACCAAATAAAAAAAAATAACAACAAGGATGTATGAGACCTGGAAGCAAAATATCAAGAAAATGAATCTGAAAGATGCAACAGGGCACAATATTTTAGTGTCTGAAATCTACAATACAGGCGAAGCTTTGCTTCAACATATATAGGATAGTTAAAGGGAGCAATAAAATGCTGTTTATTTTTTAAACTTATGAAGAGTTTCTGAAGCAATCCCTGTCATTAAATGCCAGCGATAATATTCTATTCACATTTTTCTCTAGCAATGCTCTTCGATAAATTGATTGATAGGCTTTTATGTAACTTAGCCATACTACAGCAAAAGATATTTGATCGTAACCATGAAAATTACACCATGTTAATCAATTGAATATTCCTTAAAATGTAAATATATTTGAGTGAGAAATGCCTTGGAGAATTCAATTCTTTCCGGAATTCTCTGTAATGCCAATAAGTCGTTAACATCAGAATTCTGTGATAACCAGCATACGACAATAACTCCCAAAGTGTTAGTCATGCCACACTGGAAGTCAAAAGGCATTAGATAATTTTAATAACATTACTCACCTTTTTAATTCAATTTCATTGATTGTAACATTTGAGTTCCCTTTAATGCCACTGCTCTATCTGCATTAATTGTTGCAGAAGTTGATTTGAATTAGTTACTTTACATTTATTCATTAAAATATAACTTAGCAGCTTGGACTTAATTGAATTAAAATCACCAATAAAAGATGAATGTAAACTCAACCCCATTTGGCATTTCTTATTTCTACGAAGTTGTGATTCTGCAGCTGTTGTTATGAAAGGTAACTAAATTTATTTCGTTTCCTCGATTTCAGAAAATACACTGATCAAAATGTTATTACTAATTCATTTACTCTTTCCCAATTAATAAAATTTCTCTCTCTATATATAAACTGAATATTTGTTTGAATTTTATGCAATTCAGAATCTCAAAATTTGACACAACATTTTTTTTTTTGGCACCAGAAGAATTAATTGCTCCATTAAAAATTTCTTATGGCCTTTTAAAAAAGTTGAAATGAGTTTATTTATAAGAGGGTTACATTTTTCCGCCACCTTAAAATTTAAAAAAGTAGTTTTCTAATTTTATTCAATTTTTTTTCTACAATTAACTTAATAATGTCAATTCATAATAATGTCTTCTTTAAATTTTGAAATACTAAGTGACACTCACATTTCTCAACAAAACGTTTTCGATAATGTTGAAAGTAGGTTTGTTTCCTGTCATTTTCGTGTTTATTTTTATTTCTTAGTATCCTTTAATATATGAACTAGGAAATTTATCTTTAAGTATTTTAGTTTAAAATTGTTGGAATTTCTTTTATTATTTGTTTTAATTTTGTCTCATTTTTCGCACTTAAAAGTTTTAGGGCCTCATTTGGCCTTTAATATTCCTTTTCCGTGGCTATTTTTTAACTTGAACAACTGTTAATGAATAGAATAAATGTTATGCAGAGAAAAAGCAAGGGCAGCTATGGATAGAACGGATTAAGTTCGCTTTATTAGATTTTATATAACTTAAAATGTATTTTTATTTATTTAGCTTAAGCTATAAAAAATATTGACCATTTTGCATCAAAAGGAATCTGGATTCGAAGGGGAGCCAAGAAGTGTAAAAAGTTTGAAAACCAATAGCATAAGTGTTTCTAAAAGATCGTATTCAAACATTTGATCGTATTTGTACATGAACAAATGTTTAATTGTTGCTTCTTATTGATTATAGAATCCCATACTCCATTAGATTGAACTTGCCTTAAACTTGCCATTCTACTCAGAATTAATTTCTGTTCACGCTTTGGAAGAAATTTCCAATTCAATTTACTTTTTTTTAAAAAGATATAATGTATCTAGAACGGGCAAAATTTGTTCAATTCTTTCATAGGATACAATGTGTCGGAAGTGGCTAAGCTTCAAACGGTGCATTGAAATTTTTTGAAAAGAATAAATCCCAAAATACGGTAATTTAACTATTCTTTAGTTGACAAGAATTGCATTAGTCGATCAGCTGGTTCGCCAGGAATATTGGTTATATTTGATCTCAGATAAATCGTTTTTTTTTATATAATTTCATGATTCCGCGAAATTCTATCGTATAAAACTTGTCTTATTTTACTTGTCTGTCATATACTATTGGGTTGTTCGGAAAGTAATTTCGTTTTTTCCCGACAGAGGATTTAATTGTATATTTTTGCCCTCAACTTCACATTTAAGCCGTATCATTTTTATATGCTTTGAGAGTTCATATAGCAAGGCTTGTGTGTGAAAAATTCCAATTAATTCTACGCAGTAGTTTTTGGTTGGTGCCCTTTTAAATATGGAGAGCGATAAGCAGCATTTTCGACATATCTTACTGCTTTACTACAGAAAGGGTAAAAATGCTGTTCAAGCCAGAAAGAAATGGACCGATGTGTATGGAGAAGGTGTGGTGCCAGAACTGGTTCGCTAAATTTTTTAGACGGTAAAACCTTCACCTCAAAGGAGGAGGTCAAAAACCACCTCGATCCGTTTTTTGGCAGCAAAGACCAAAAATTTTATGAGCGTGGAATGATGCTACTACCAGAAAGATGGCAAAAGGTGTTGGACCAGAACTGCCAATATATAATTTAATAAAGTATTTGTTTATTATATGAAAACTGTCTTTCATTTCAAAAAAAAAAACGAAATTACTTTCCGAACAACTCAATTCATGAACCTTCCTAATGAAAACCAGGCCTATGGCCTCGTGGTTTAGTGATAATGTAAATATTCGATTCATTTATCTTCAAAATTTTTAATTTTGTTCATTTTTTTTTCTTTTTATTTATTGTCTTGTAATTTGCACAGATATTAAGCAGAATACTTCCCTTTAGCTTTCAAAAATGGAAGGAGATGAGGTGATTAAATATTTTGTTATTAAATATTAATAAAACGTTTTGAATATCAAATCAACAATGTAATCTTTTGTCATAAATTAGGCAAACGGTATATTTTTAAAATTGTCAAAATTCAGCAAAACTTTGCATGACTATTCACCAGACAGGCAATTTTTTATACTTTCAAAGGGTGTAAAATTAACTTCTTTACGATAATATTTTTAGAAGTTATCACGAAAACAAGCCAAAATCCAACTTAATTTTTAATTAATTAATTCTAGTTAAAAAAAAATTGAATAATTAATTCGAGGTGTCCGTTTTTACCCTCCAACATATACATGTTCAAATTTAATAGCTATAGGTCAAACTATCTGGCCGGTCGAGCTTCAACTCTCTCTCTCTCTCACAAACACACATCAATCTTTATTATTAGTATAGATTAGGCAAGTTTTTCTTTGTTTGGCAGGATTTTGTCGAAATTGGCGAAATATCTAAGCCCTATTCTATAGTTTCAGTTAAAAATTATTTACAACAATTTCACGTTTCTTTGTAAATGTAAAAAAGTATTTCAATAATACAATAGTGAATAAAATTCCAAGATATATTGATTTTTTAAAAAAGATTAATCATTAATACAAAGCATTATGCATCATTTCTAACTGACATTAGGAATAATTTCATCAAAGTTATTGACCAATTTAATTGTAAAAAAATCTATCAAAAATACGCACAGCCATCATTCAAAATCAACATTCCTGTTTTCTTTGGTACCATAAACCTAATACAATTATATAAGATTGATTTTTCTAAATAAAAACTTTATGTATAGAAAACAAATTTGTTATTGAAAATCAATTAAAAAATCATGATAGAAAAATTTAATTATTTTCCTTAGCAAATAAATATTGTTAAGTATAGAAGAGCAACTGTCTCTGTCTTCAGAACTCGTCTTTTAACTATGAGAAGCTCAGGAGTTATAACTATTGGATTTCTTACCTTTAAACACATCTTTCATTGTGAAGGCACGCAAAATCCATTTTGGTGTACAAGTCCGTGTCCAAATATGGCCGAAAATCCTTACCGATATTTTTCGAAGTTCATAGAAAGCAATCAAAACCGATTATTCCACCTTTTGAAAAATTAGGGAAAAAATCCCACAAACCCAAAAGTGATTTCTTTCCTGGAAAAGTGAAAAGTCTCGTCTTTATATAAAGCTTTTGTATGTCTGGGAGGGGAAAATCTGTCAAGGTGTCAGAAATAAATGTCCATCGGTTTAAAGGGAATTGAGAATTATGTCGTCGGGCAGGCACATATAAATCAAACTTTAAACTAGTCCTCTGAGTGGACCATGTTTTCCGGGAAAAGGCTAGATGCGATTTTCGCTCCAAATGACAGCCTTTCCCTTTTATGCCCGCAACGAACTAAGGGAGCCACGCCTATTTGATTCGAAGATAACTCGAATCTTGGGTATCTCAAGAAAATACTTCAGAAGGACGAGTTCTCAGTTTTATAGGGATTTTGGTTTTGGTTTCAACTTTTATGACCAAAATACCAGTGCACTGCTATACTGTACTACAGTGTATTGCTAGTTGAAGACGCTTAGAAAAAGAATAACATTATTATATGTATATACAAACAAATCCACTGCTTTAAGCTATTTTATAATCAGTTTTATCTTCGTATCTTTTATACATTACATTGTACTTTTATACCATTTGTCAATGCACGCATATCAAATATCTGTTACTAATAAAAAAAATTGTATCTGGCTGTGTGTGTGTGTGTGTGTGCACATGCATCTGTGTTTCTATATTTTGGTCATAGGCAAAGATACATTTTTAGAAAATGTTCATCTGTCTGTGACAAAAATAATTCAAAAACGCATTGCTCTAGACGAGTGAAATTTGGTACCTGCTCTTTATATCAAACGTCTAGATTTCGATCAAATTTTGAGCAAAATACGTTTAGAGGGAGTCCGGTTGTTCGAATATAGATTAACATGGTAATTACAAAACGAAGAGATCTAGACTGATAAAATTCATAACATCTGTAATGTAGACACTTGTCAAATCTTGAGACAAATCCAATCGGTGTTGACTGTCTGTTGATCCGTACTTTCAGAAACCAGTAAACGCGATAATGCAAAAATGCAGCGACAAATATATCGAATTTGATAAGGGATATTGAGACTACAAGTGCAGTTTTGAGTCAAATTTTGTTTCTGTCGGTTGAGGAATACGCGTCAAATAGTTAAATTCAATTTTCAGACATGCCAGCGAGTCATCTCCAAATAATTCGCCAAGGATGGCATGATGGATTCAGCAAAAATGCTCAATTGACGCCGAATGTTAACATTTCGTAATTATTGCGCGCCAATGTCAAGTAAAGCGTTAGGCGTTCTCCGTATGACAACTTTATTAGAGAGTAAGCGAGAAAGTTTTGTGGAGACCACGCTTGTAGTTCTGTAGAATTATGCTTGTCAATGAATACGGTAACACGGAAACGGTTTGAGAAAAAAAAATGATGAAATTTGATAAGTGGTTTTTACATCTGATTAGTAGATTCCTATCAAATTTTCAATGAAATCCATTTGGCAAGAAGTCCGAATGTCTAAGTGAAAAACATAAAGAGCTAGATAACTAAAGTTTACTAAGCCGATTTAGCTTCTGTTGTTGTTGTTTCCGATGGCACTTGCTATAGGCAAGCCCGCTGATTTGAAATCAACGATTTTAAGCCGAAAGGGAACGTCTCTTATTTTTAGTAGCGCCAACTAGGGCCAAGAGTACGACTTCGCTACTCACGCATCACATTCGCTTGCACAGCCCCTTTTTAAAGGGGGGCACATTCACACATCTCACAGATAGAACAAATGAAGGACAACCATGCCCGAACCGGGACTCGAACCCGGGACGCCCAGATCACGGGGAAGACGCGCTACCCCTATGCCAGGACGCCGGCGATTTAGCTTCTAAAATGTAAATATATATCGAATTTTTGTACTATGTCCGCCAAGAGTTTAACTGTCTCTCAGTTTGTGCTTCCATTTGTGTGCGTGCAAAAGTACTCAATTCAAAAATGCGCTCATTTCAAGAAATGAAATTTTGTATGCGATCTCAATTTCCGATTCAATCGACTGAAAACACAGTTTCAAAATGCGTGCTCTGCTTTTCTTCTTGTTATTGTTTCTGATGGCACTTGCCATGGACAAGCTCCGCTGATAGAAGTCAGCGATTTTAAGCCGAAAGAGAGCGTCTCTTGTTTTTTTAGTAGCGCCAACTAGGACCAAGAGTATTCACATTCACACACCTCACAGATAGAACAGATGAAGAACAACCATGCCCGAACCGGGACTCGAACCCAGGACAAATCACGGGGAAACACGCGCTACCCCCTATGCCAGGACGCCAGCCTACTTTCCTTACTTTACTCTTTATGTGCGGGTATCTGAAAAAAAACAACCCTGTGTAACCCTTGGTGTCCATAGCCAATGTCTACGATTTTTATACAGAAAAATGAGATAATACTTTTATTATGGAGTATGCGAGAAAGTTTCGAGGAGACTCGTGCTATTTTTGTATTATAAGAGCATTATTCTTAAATACTGGAACTCGTGATAGACAAAAAATCAGACGTCGAATTAAAAGTTGAATCGTTAGATCATAAGACAATAATTGCTTTAAATGAATTAAATATATATGTTTAATTTTTAATAAATTCAAGAACAATAGAAGTACCTGTAATTATAAAATCACTATCGCCGGCTAAAAAATTTACATAATTTACATTCAATAATTACAAATGAGAAACCGTTATAAACAGTGTCAGTTGTTACAATGAATAATTCAATTCTTATCGGATTATCAAAGTTCCATTTTTTGCATAAAATAATTTCTCTGAAAATCTATTTTGTAGTTAATTTCCAAGAAACTGGAATGCTGTCTATCACAACAAGAAAAAAAAAAAGATAAAACGAATTCTACAACCATACACTCATCAGACAATGCTATGGAAACCGTGCCCAAATTTTGAACGTCTTCATGCGAAAGCCATCAAGCCAATGTATGCGAGACATTAGACAAATGGACGTTAGTCTGTCTGAAAGTCTGATTACAATGGATGACTTTTGGACGGAAAGACTGAAATGGATCCAAAGTATAATTTCGTTTACTGTTGATGTAAATTTATTCGTGATAATATGCTGTACAGAATATTATGGTATTTTTTTTATTTATGCGCTGCAACTAAACTAGATTATGCATGTAAAATTTTCTTTAGGATCCCTGGTTCTTCTGAACTGTTTATCAGTATTTATTTGAATTATAAAGAACACTTCGTACAATTTTGTTAGCTTTCTAATCTTTCAGCTTAGAATTCACTTTTTCATTTTTATTTATGTGCATTGTCTTCCTGCCTTATATCGTTTTTAAGTATTTTCAAAATTTTGTAACAAATATTGAGTATTCAAATTTTGCTTTACAGTTTAAATACTTTTTAATTAAATTTTTTATTGTTTTCGAATTGCTGAAATTTATTTACGTTCATAATACGTTACGATATATAATAATTCATAGAAAATATAACTGTCAAAATATATCGGATCTCGAGTTTTTGGCATAATTCTGAGTTGAACTTTACCCTGAGTCCTTCAGAATGTTTTTGACATTTTAACCACCCGATTGTGGTTGCATTCAATAACTCACAAACACCACGGACTAGATGAATAAAATTTGGAAAGAGTTCATACTCTAAATGGATTCAACTTAGAGCCGAATCCATCAATGGAGATATGAATTTTTCTTTACTCCGAGTGCTAAAAATGTAAAATATTTGTATAATTATATTATTATATTGATAAAATATTAATAGAATTCTAATAATTCACTTTAATATAATTTCTAATTTCATAAAAAGGTCATATTCCAAGCCCAGCTTTCCTCGAAATGTTTTTATATACTTCCTAATTAAAGCACTATTACCCACTGCACCCCCATATAAAATTGCGGAAATTGCAAAGAGCCGTGAACTGCTTGAGTTCTAAGATTTTCACTTTCAGTGACCCTCACATGAAACTGTGTGTTTCGTTGCATAGTAAATAAAAGGGTACTTTTTAGTAATTGTTACCATGAGATCAAATACCAAATACCATTTATTTAAATCGGTGCATTTTTCAGTTATCGCCTTATCATAAAAGTGAAAGTATAGGTCAAGAGACGGTCAACCTTTGGCCAGAATATGTTTTAAAATTTCATATTCATCTGCAACTTTAGATACTAAAACTGTGAATCAAATTTCATTTACTTAAGATGTTGCTTTTTTGGATTATCGTGTTTATATAAATACAAAAATACCTTTATATAAATACAAATATAATATATAAATACAAAAGATCAACCTTTTATAAGTTTGGCTACAAATTCGATGCATATTTATATTTTAGATACTAAATCTGTGTACTAAATTTTACGTATCTAATTTTTCGTTTTATAGATACCATGTGTTGGACAGCCGGACAGATTTACCCTGAATGGATTGCGTTCAAAATTTAATAGAATAACTAATAATAAATGCATAGTCAAGACATACACCAAATTGCATCCATCTGGCTCAAAGCGTTTTTGAATTATAGACACGATTCTAAAAATGGGTTTTTCAGACATGAGGAGGTCTGAAATGAGAAGATACGTTAAAATCTTAATTTCGAAATTTTATGATAACAATGCTTTCTCTTTGGTCGCTTGGTGCATCAGAAAATAAAAGGTTTTGATTAAGTGCATTAATAAAAGTATTATTATCATGTGAGAACATGAAGTTTTGGTTTGAGGTTTTTGAAGCCTCAAAATGCATAGACAACAAATTAGTGATTTATCGCTTTTGAGGCATCAATTTTTCGCTTTTAGGGTTATTAGAAAATAATGCAGAAGTTTACCACATTCGGTGATTAATCGCCAACTAAAGTTACAGCTTGATTTCCAAATTATTCATTCTCTAAATTCTTACGAATTGTCTTAATTTAAGTCATTAACCAGTTTTAACCGTTTTGAAAAATCACGAAACTATTTTTTCCTCTCAAAATAGGTCGAGCTCTAAATCTTTGTTTGCCAGATAGAAAAACTGAAAATAAAAGTTTAAAATAATTATCATTTATATTATATAGAGACCGATAGAGAAGTCTCGTGATTGTTTCAAACAGTTTTTAACTGGTTAATGACTTAAATTAATTAAGACAAATAATGACTTAAAAATAATAAAATTCTTACATAATAACTTGAAATTTGCGATTTTTTTTCATTTGAATTAAAATTTCATTTTTTTCTTCTTTTATTTAGATTTGTAATTACTAGTTTACATATGTGTTGCCAATCCCATGCAACTTTTACTCAGTTAGGTGTAGCGACTGGAAATGAAAAGAAATTAATTTTGTATGGATTTTTTTTCATGCTATATTTAAACGTGAATACCAGAAATAATAT
>JAPMOR010112767.1:94675-135611 GCA_026543865.1 Argiope aurantia | reverse complement strand
TTAATTGCATTTTTCTCTCTTTTGTTTTTGGCAACTATTGAAATGTTATGTTTACTTTTGATGTGTTTGTTCTATTTAATACTTTTGTATGTGATGTTTTATTCGAGCGGATATTAAGGAGAATGCATACACCATAAGAGAAAGCACAGATTTTATAATGGTCATAGAGTTAATTTCCAATCAACTAAATCACTGACTTTTAAGAGTTAATTTCCAATCACTTAAACTGACTGATTTATGAAGATTTGAGTATCACTATTCAACAAAAAAAGGATAATTTTAGATTTTCCATCGATCGCTTCAAAGAAAATACGCCAATCAGCGCGCAGGTTTCTCAAGATTAATTGGCCTAAGATTATGAAAATGGTGAGTTTTTCTCAATTTTTAACATTTAAAACTTCATAAATAAGTGTTAGTTGATCGTGGAAAATATAAACATTCATTCATTTATTTAAAATTTGGTGTGTCCAGAATATTTCTCAGAATATGATACCTTACTGCATTAAATTTAGACTTCATAATTTTTGAAATATATTTATAGGTCGGAACAAAATATTATTATTGATTTCATTTCAATCGTTTTGAAAGCAAACCTAAAAACTGAATTTTATGCTGAATCTCAGAAATTTTTGTTGAATTATTGTTTGACATATTACATAAATGATGAAAAATATTTTGTAGTTAACATAAGACTTAAATACCGAGCGATCCTGTTTGCAATACTCACATTCAATAATAATAATAATTAATAAATAACAATAATGATGATAAATAAAATAAAAAGCTTGGTTTTATTAAAAAATATCTTAATATTAATTGCAATTTCATCATTTGCATTTTAAATTAAAGTTGAAGTTTTGGTGGAAATGACAACAAATTAGCAAAATATATATAATAAATTGAACGAAATGATCTAAACAGTATAAGTTTAGTATGGCTATCAAAATTTGAAGATTAAAAATGTTTTGTTTGAGAATACTTTAAGAGACCAGTTACTTAAAATATTTAATTGAAAATTGTAGCGAGCGGTAATACTGGCGATCCGGCTGGTCGCCAAAGGCGGCTAGTATTAGATAAAAAAATTAAGCACCAACCTCGCCAAATTGAAGATTTGTACTAGCATGTGTACAAGTAAAACGCACTTAACTGGCTAAAGATATTAATAGATTACTATAAAAATTAGTTAAATATAAAATACATAATAGAAGCGAATCATAATAAAGTTTCTCTTCATTTTTATTAGATAAAATTATGCATCGACGCGCCAAAGTGAAGATCTGAATTGGCGTATATACACATCGAATGCACTTAACTGTTTAAAAGGACATTAATCATTTACTATACGACGAAGCTATATTATATATATATATATATATATATATATATATATATATTCATTTTACTTGACAATTTTAGAAGGGACAATCCCTCATGCTACTTTTAATAAATGTTAGGATAAGTGCGATTAATACGGTGATTCTGTATAATCACCAGTGATTATTCATTAGCGATTATGATTAATAACAGGCAATTATACAAAATCGTCAGTTCCTTACATGTACGCATTATACATATAAAAAATGAAAAACGACTAAACAAATAATTTGTGCTTATTAGATTAATTCCAGTTAATGTATTGATTGAAACGGTGGATGAATTAGTCATGTTAAGAATGTTAATTTTTAAAATCTGTTAAAATATCCTATTAATAAAAAAAACGACAAAAATTTCTAGGATACTTTGTATTTTCTCAAAGATTTTATATATATATATATCTTTCACACACTGATCATTGAATTTGAACCGATCAAGATTTCTTCGAGGCCATTAACTCTACCATTCGCCTAGCTGGCAAAAAGAATGTGCTGCGTAAGCATCAGAACTAAAAATTTCGCTGCGATTGCACCTTCGCATAAAAACTGAGATCCCTTCTTCCGAGATTTTGATTTTAGGAAAGTAATATAAACTTGATTTTCATTTTTATAGATGATACGCAAGACTAAATGTAACTTAATTTTCGAACAATGAATATTTTTACCTTAAATTTGCCTGTCTTTATTTCTCCTCCTTTTGAAATATTGAATACCTTGGAAAGGTGATTCAATCTTTGGCACCATATAAGCTTTCGCGAAAATCCGATCTACACAATTCTTGTTCAAGAATAAATAGAACTTATTTGAACAATGCTAAACTTAAACATTCTTTTGTAATCATCTGCCCTCTGTAAGTAACAACCATTCAATTCAGTTCAGTTATATTAACGTCCCGTTTTAAAAAAACCCTAGGGCTAAATGGGGGTCAGCATCGTAATTTTGAGCTGCGGTCAAATGTCTCCTACGACGCAGGATCTGGCAATCTCTCTCCAAACTTCCACAAGGGCGTTTGACCTCCACGGATGCAACGAGCGCCAGACCTGCTTACACGATGGTTTTTCGATGAAATCGGGTCTCGAACCTAACCTTCCGATGCCGAGGCCTAACCACCAGGCCATCGTGGCGATATAAACAATAACAAATTAATAATCATTATGAAAATAATATTGCAATGGAACAAATAAAACGATTATCCTCATAAATTTTACAAATAAAAACTCAACAGTTAATATTACAGAATAACTTCGGGCCATGAAGGCATTGTGGGAAATTTTCCTATAGAATAAAAAGTCAGTTCGAATAAATTTCATTCATATATATATCACGTTAATTAGATTTCATGATTTTTTTTTTCGCACTGGGAATATTTTTCGCTCAATTTCATGCATAGGTCATAAATGTCCAAATAATCTTTTGTAGTTTATCGAGAAGAGGGATTCGAGAATGATTAGAGCAGGTCGTTAAAGGTTACAACTATTGGCAAGAATATAAGATCTGGTACAGTTCAAATCTGCACTCGAGGGTTATGTGGAGCATGGATGTCGGACCGAATATTTCTTTTCCTTAAGTCTTTAACCAATTTCATTTCCCAATATAGCATATGTGTAGTTCAAATCTAACTCAAACGAAATAAACTAAACCCATATGGTTTCTCTATATAGAATTTATTTCAGATATTCCTAGCTGTTAAATTAAGGCAAACTAAAAACATGCACTAGCAATAGAGGAGAGAGCAATATTTAAAAGGAATCATCTCTCTCTCTCTCTCTCTTTTCCTTTTTCTTTGAGGCCATTATGTCCTGGTGGCAAAGCCTCAGCTTCGATGTCGCAATTTACAGATTCGATACCTGATTCCACCAAAGATCGCTAATGTGAGCGGGACTGGTCCACGCGAAAGTTAGGAGATGAAGTGCCAGCTCAGGCGTCACCCTCGACATCTGAAATCGGTTGAAATTATGAGGTCGTTCCGAAATAACCCTAATTTTTCTTTAAAATGGGACTTCGATATAACTCAATTTGCTTTTTCTTTAGAGGAGGAGAAAATTCTTTGCGTTTGAATTTCCAACAAAATTTTTTTTCTCGATACTGAGATAGGAAAATGTATAAAAGAGGAATTAAATTATCAAAAATGAATAATTACTTACTCCTGGAATGAAATGAATGAAAATCGAAAAACATCTAATTGAAAGTACCTATAAGCAAATATTAATGATTTGTTAAAATTTATTAAAATAATTGGTATTTTTAATAATTTTTTTAATAAAAATATAGGTGAAACTGTGATAATTTCTCGGCTTCTCTAATCTGTCACATTTTAAGAAGCCAGAGTAAATAAATAGATAATGGTTTATAAAAAAATTTTAACTTTATTATCGAAAGGTAAACATTTTAAAAGCAAGATTTTGCAAATAGAAAATAGTTGATAAAAAAATTTCCGAGCTTCATTATCGAAATATATTTGATTCAAATATGAACTGTTCTTAAAAAATTTTTTCTTTTTTTCCCTACCAAGCATTAAATCTAAGTCACATTCTTTTAAAGTGATGTACAAATTTGCAGATTTAGTTTACTGTCTTCGTGCGGTTTCTTTCTTTATTTGATCCATTGTCTTTTTTATCAATGCAAAATCTAAAAACTGACAGCTGGATTCTAGTATTCTGCAAAGGGACTTAGAAAAGAAAATGCTATTATGAATTATGCTAATTGGTAAAATATAACTAACCAGTACTCAGTCAGTGAAATAGAACTAATATAATGAAGAGCTCATGCCAGAGAGGAAGACTGACAGCATTTGTTGTCAAAGTGACCTAAGACATTAAGTTACCATTGTACCTAAAGCAGAAATATGATGATTGGAGGAAAATCAAGCGATACCCTTTCGACGGTGGTTCTAATTTCTTTCTTAAATATGTGCCGTTCTACAAGTTTATTATACTGCCGTTCAAGAGCATAGCCTCAGAATAAAACATGCCATCTGTCTACTCCTCTTAATATCCCTCGACCATAACTTAGAGAGAGAAGAGTATTCCTCGACAAGATCACAATCTGAGAACAAAACCTGTGGTCCATCTTCTCTGCTTAGTAGCCCCCGATAAGAGCATAGTCTGAGAACAGAACCTATGATTTATCTACTCCACTTAGTACCCTTAGACAACAGCATAGCCTGAGAACAGAACCCGTGGTTTATCTAATCCTCGACCATAACATAGAGAGAGCATAGCATTAATCGATATGAGAGCAACTTGAAAATAGAACTTGTAGTCTATCTATTCAGCTTAATATTCCTCGACTATACAATTCCTTATTTTATTCGGCCACAGGTGGGCGGGTATAAAAGGAAGAATTATAGCCATTGTAAAATATCGCATTTAAAATTTCTCATATGATGTGGCTTTAAATTTGAGGAGTTTGCATGTATCGTGATTATAAAGTAGAAGGTGACTTTCAAGATAGCCCTTGAATAGTTTCAAAATACAAAGATTAATCTTACTGAACAAAACATAGTACCAATATGCTTATAATAATCTGCACAAGAATAAATTTTATCACATCCGACACAAACATTGTTTTCTAAATAATTATTTATGCTTTGGAATGAAAATTTCTGCTTAATTGAGAAGCAGAGTTAAATCCCTCAACAAGGTTCCGCTTACATGAACACAGCACGGCATTAACCCACGGAAACATCCTGCAAGTTCGAGGCGCTACATCGAAATCTAGCCTGTAGTAATTGAACGTAATGTACCAAATTTACAAAATTCTAACAGGTATTTCGTGAAGCGCGCGCGCACTGTAAACAAGAATTTTCCTCTTTCGAGCCATTTCAGGGGCGCACTCTCCCCCTGAAAGATGTACTCTATTCAAACCGAGGGGTTACAAGGGGGGGGGGGGGGGGGGGCTTCCATCTACCGCATTCAAGTGGCGACCGATAATGCCCTTCCTTCTCACAAACAGCCTTAATGATAGTTGCTGCCTGGGGAATTCGACATTTGTCCTGAACACCAAAGAGATGGGCCCTTAGCCTCCCTGGGAAGGTAATATACTGTGGAGAAAGGGAACAAAGTTGGATTATGTGATGGGTTGAGATGAGTTGCTAGCACGCGAGGATCCGGGATAAACATATTCTCAACAGTCCTCGTGAGCCTGGAGAAGAATTTTCTATTATGCTGTTCTTAAATAAATAAGACTTGTAGATTGGATGTAACTGCATTTTGGGTTTTTATCGCAATGATTGCATTTTAACATCAGTAGCTTTAACTGGAAAGATAAGGAGAATAAATGGTTGTTTTAAGGGGAAAATTTGATTTTTTTAAAAAGGAAATATAAATTACAATAATCCAGGGAACCTAAAATGTCTTACGATACATAATTGAATATTATTTTAGAAATAATATTCAATATAATATTGAGTTTTATTTTAGAATGATGCTGTATTACACCACCAGGCCAAAATCTACAAATAATGTCTAGACTTTTCATCAGTGTTGCCGGTATTTCCTCTGAAATTTTGACAAAACTTATTACTCCAGTTCTCCACACCCTGGTGGTGCTGTACATTGTCTATACCGATAGAATATGTAGAATATGAATAGTACAATATTTCTATTTTTATTATTATTATTTATTAAATGCCTACGTATTTTTAAAATATTTTTCATTAAAATCATAATCTTTAAATATATACAATTCCGTATTATGTTATACCCTATAATTCAATATAATAAAATTTCTCATTTATTGAACTACATCATATAAAATTCATTGCCTATTTATAAAATATTATTTGTCTAATAATTCATAGAAGAAGAATATATCCGTTTCATATTCAGGAAATGTATTACACTGATGAAAAGTGTTGATTGATGATTTCTATCAACACTTTTCATCAGTGTACTTACATCACTTTGCATCAATCATCATCACACATCATTCAGGTGAAGTCTGATTGATGATTTCTATCAATTTGTTATAGATATCATTCTTTTTAAAATTCATAAAACTTTAATGTGGCTCTCGTAGAATTTCAAAATGTTATTAAGTATTAAAATTATAAATTTAAGTCTGAAAATTATAAATAGATTTATGTTCCCTATCCTTAATTCGGTTTCTAAAAATAATATTAGATTCGAATTCTTTGAAAATTAATATCATAACTTGGAAATATAAATGGCAGATCTTCCACATCAAAGCATATTTCCTAATTCGTCAAGGACATGGGCGTTTTCAATTTCATTTCAAATTACGTAACTTTTTATACAATGTCGAAATACCAATTTGTGTGATGAAGAATTTAATCGATTTTTAAATAGTATAAGTAAGGATCTAAGCATATGTGTGAATTAAAAATATATATGTTGTGCATGAACCATATCAGCTTGGTCAGATACGGCTCATGCAATACAAAAACCCACTCACTCACCCAATTATGGATGGTAGTCCATTGAATTTATGAACACTGAAAAAATGTAGCTATTAATTTCATTTCTTTCTCTGTTTATAACAAAGTTTTTAGTTTAGCACGCAGTCGACGAAGTTGACAAATTAAGTTGCAACGAAACTGCTGCTGTCCTAAAGAGTGAGTTTAATTATATAAATGTACCGCTTTAAGCAACACAAGGGTTATTTCAGGATGAATATCGTAATTTTGAAATGGCGAAAAGAATGCCTGAGCCTGCTCCTTCTCGCCAAACTTCCACCCACATATAGAGAGAGTACCATGGATGGATTTAGCATGCCTCAAATCCAATTACATGCAGTTTTTCGGTGGAACGGGTTTTCGATTATGATATTTTAAAGTTCTGCAAACCCGCAGCCGAAGCTTTAAGACTGGACCAATGCGATTCTATCGCCTTAATGAACCCCATTTAAAAATAACATATGTATACTGAAGACATGCTTTATTATTTAGTTTTAATTGTATATTAATTATGAATTTTAATTCTATTAACTTCTTGATAAAAAGCCAAAGAAGAATGATATTAATTTGAAGCTATTATTAAAACTTTAAAATATTGTAAATCATTTTTAACTCCATTTTAAAACTTAAAAATGAATAATATCAAGAATAGTAAAAGAAGATATTTTTTAAATAAGAATATTCAAGATGACAAAGAACGGCATGATATGATATACGATACTGTATTTGCAATATTATACAATAAGATTGCATATTGAGCAAAGATAGCAATTGTCTTTAATCTGATTAGAATATATGCATTTAATGATATTTTATGTTATAAAATCATAATAAAGAATCGCTAGTTTGAACTACATTGTTTTATAAAGACAATAAAACTGCTCTTGTGATTTGTTATTCAAATTTAAGTGTCCGCTTTCGCATCATGTTTTCAGCTATTTAACTTATTTTTTAAACATATTTTACATAAAAAAATTATCTATACAGTTAAATTATCTATTATTATTTATAAATAAACCGAATTAATATTAAATAAACCATATCTGTATTAACTTAATTATTATGCATGCAACCAGAATTTTTTTAATGGTTTTAAAAGACAACTCCTATTTAAGCATCCCCTGAAACACCTTCGCTGAAACACACATAAACTGAAATACACTGAGGCATTTTTTAAACATTTCTAAAACATTTTCGAAACTAAATTAAAAGCAATACTGGAGCTGATGCACCTGAATTCTAAATTACTTAATAAAAGAATATACGACATAGTAGAAAGGAAACTTAGATGAATGTACCTTTTTGTTTATTTGTTAATTTCAAGAGCAAAGACATTATTTGATTCAATAAAGCATTATCTTCTTACGAAGATAAGAAAAGATTTTTTTTAAGAACAGAGAAGGTAGTTTTGAACGAAATTGTTGGTTGGAACACACTTTAGCCTCATTGTTCATCTCATTGTTTCAAATTTTTTATGCAATATTAAAGTCAGGTGGTGAAAAACTCAACATGATTCCCATATAAAATAGATATACAATGAATTTGTGCTTGGAAGATGCGGTTCCTTGATCCAAGAATCGAATTTCAATAACCACTCCATAGTTCACGAAAATTTATATCATAGCATTCAGAATATCCAGACAGAAACGGAAAACCTTTATTAGCCTGATTGCGCCAATTCAACTTACTGATACTCATTCTGTATTCTGAATAATTATTTGAGCAGAAAATATACAGCTCATTCATTAATCTCACGAAGTGATGGCAGTCATTACAAAGTTTCGTTTTGAATGCACGTGTGCATGCATGCATGCATTTATGCATACGATCTTAACAACCCTTCTTTTAAGTAATAAATAACCCTAGCTGTGAACGATACTCCATGTTACGTAATAAATGTTAAGCATCGCAACCTATTAGAAGCAAAATTTTATAAAAGCTCTCATTTAATAAGCTTCTCGTAAAGTTTTCATGGGAAATGGGAAGCCTTTCAAGGCGTTTAAGAGGTTCATAATGAAGTTTGGAAAACTGAAGAGCACCTGAACAATGTTCCAGTAATGCGCGGAGGCAGGAACATAAAATTAAATGACTCGTATTATGAGTTGATTCATGTGTTTAAGAAAAAGTAATGATGCAACCAATTCTTTTCAAAGATAGATTCATGACAGAGTTTATCCCAAAGAACAGTTAAGGAAAATCAAAAAATCTAATCCAATTGGGTTGAGTATGATATTATACCGTAATGAGGTAGTGATAATATATCAGCCCTTCTTGCATAGCCATATTCTGATGACAAGACTTTTCATATCACTCTGTATCATTAGCTGCACCCCCCTCCACCCCTGCAACCAAACATTCTCATGACGGTGCATGCATGTAATATAGCGAAAATGCTGTGACGAACTCCAACATTAGATAGTGCGGAGTATATATAAATGGTGATTATTAAATTTAAAAAAACTATCCCGATATATGAAACTGTAACTATCATACAGTTAAATATGTTACAGTTACGGAATAAAATGTTGGTTGAAGGTACTTTGAGGTATTCGCTCAAGTTACAGTTGCACAGACAGAATTTCAAAATGTTCCAATTGCAACACCAGCTTTTTTATATGAATTGTGTTCTCCGCAGTAAAACCAACAAAACAAAATGTATAGTTGGAACTGTACTAGATACCACGAAATTTCCCAACATTGGATAGACTAAGAAGAACAGATAAAACAACCAATAATAGTTTAAAAGCAACAGAAAACAAAATATTTTATTGGGTTTCACTAATTTTCTATTTGACCTACTTCAACCATGACGACGCTTTGTATGAAGGCAGATGGTGCCTAGAACCAAAGCACGTATCATGCCGAGAGGAAACTGTAAAACTTCACGTCTCTGATAGGCCCAACATAGTTATTTTCTCTTTTATTCTTAGTCTGTCTAGCGCTGGTCATTTTCGTGCAACAGGTATTGTTCTAATGTTATTTATTTATTTATTTTGCTATGAAGAACACATTAAAAAAATGGTGTTGCCATTTGAAAATTCTGAAATTTAGTCACTGTAACCGTAATTTTCAGGAGTTTAACTTTTGTTTTTCATATGATTCTTGAGCGCATGCCTCAAAATTTTATTACGTTCCTGTGAATGCTCTGGCATTTACATATACCGGGACAGTTGTTTTATAATCACCCGGTACATAATATGGAGTAAAAATTTGACAGCTCTCTTTGAATAAAGCATACTTATAAGACAGCTTGCATATAACATAATGAACAGGATGTGACAGCCTCCCTCCAACAGAACATTAAGATACACGTGTATAAAAAAGGATACGAAGGTAGTGACAGTGCCCCCTTCCCATATGACAAAACATTTTTATAACGCAGCTTACACGAAACATAGCAATAATACTGCAACATTATCCATCTAATATAACATTAGGATAATGCAGAGCATATATAACACGATGTAAAGGTTGCTATAGTCCCTTTCAACAACGCCTTCTATTAGTTCAGCGTACATATCATGTAGTAAATAGATTGTGACAGCCTTCCTCGAAAACAATAACAGAATAAATCGTCATATACATGTATAAGGTGGTTCAAAAGTTGTAGTCGCCCCCCACCTTCCATTCAACCCGACATTAGGGAACAGTTAATGAATAGAGACCACCTTACTCCATAAGATTATACAAACAACACACATTTCATTTCACAGATAATCCAAATTAAGACGCACTGCGCCGTTACATAGAGGGTTCTTCGCTTGATTACTAGGTACCATGGAAGCAATTAACATTTTAGAAGAATCTAGGAGCAATCGAAAGTATAAAAACACTTTTTAATGATTTTTTTTTTATCAAAGTTGGTATCTACATCTTGTCAATCACTGCAGCTGAATTTGAAATAGATTATATGCCCTTTTGTAATCTATCTTCATCCAGCTTTTTTATAAATTTTAAAATCGGATGGCGTATGATACAATAAATAAATTTTATCTACAGTGAGACTTTATTTCAAATTAGGCTCTAAAGTCACTGACACAGTTCACAGAATTCATATATTTGAGGGACATAAAAAAGAATTTTGTTGAACAGCTCAAAACTTATTCAAAATTTTTGAATAAAACGTATTTTCAGCTGCATCATAACACAGTCTGAAACTTGCTAAGTCAGGCATTATTTGCTTGATTTTATCATCATTTTCGTACTTTAAAGATTTGGAGAAAGATTGTCTAGACACTCTTTTGAATCCACGCCAACAGAATATATTGTCAAAGAATATCATACTGAAGAAAAAAAAGATAGCAAGAAATCATCTCTCATCATGGAATATACTTTGCTTTCAATATATATATATTATCTTTTTAGAAGGCGCATGTCATATGTCTTCAAATATAAAAAGTATCAAATGATAAAAAAATAGAAAATGATAAAAATAACAAAAAATACAAGATGCTTTCATTTGCGCAATAAAAAGTCGAAAATACCTAAAAAGTATAAAAATTAAAAAAAATTGTAAAAATCATGAGAAGTTAACAACAGTACCACTAGGAAATTAGGTGCTTATGAATAAAATAAGGTTGCAAATTCCAAATCGTTTTTTGAAATCAAAAATCATCATAAATGTGATCAAAATTCATATGAATTCAGAGTATTTCTATTTATATCACTAACTTTTAGGATTTAGTTTTTAATATCTCTAGATTTTTGATAGAAAACTATATATTATAGTACTCTAATTAGTATATTAGTAAATAGTACACTAATCTAAACGTGTTTTAATTTCTTTTATATTTATGTACTAGTATATGAAATATACATGTAAGAAGAAATTTTCATACCGATTTCTTATACACTTCCTTACGTGATAAAATTTTAAATGCATTGCCTATACTTAAGATCAATATTCTGTTCTAAACTTATCAGACCTTAGTTCGATTTAATTTTGACTTCTTGTCAGTAGCGTCATCTGGTAGTGAGTTTGTGAAAAACTTCATTACAAAAATAAATTAGGGAAAATAATCAAAATGAAAATAATCTGATATATAATGCATTAATAGGAGCGTATTTCAAAAATATTGTTTTTAGATCAATTTATTCTCTTCATTCTTTTACGGCCCTTGGCATTATAGGTATTTATTTTCATTTTTTTTCATTAGCCTTTGAATACGAATATTTATTGCAACCATTTCTTATTTTTTACAAGTTCTTATTGCCATTAACATTCGCCCATAAGTAGATAACTCAATCTACATCCCACTGAAAAGGGTGGACATTGCATCTACCCAGCATCACGGTTCATTCGGTTTTAATAACGAAAGTTCTTCCCGCGTCGTCCAAGGCACCTTCCCAAAAGAAGAGGCAGAAAAAAAAATACAAAAAAAAAATGGCAAATGGTATTGTCATTCTCCCAAGAAGAGCGGGCAGTATTCCCTGGGCAAAGAAAGCGAATGCCGCAGCTGGCACGGGCAGATAAGGCTGGACCTGGCGGCAGCTTTTGATTCGGACAGTTGACATAGCGAGCTAATATTGGCTTCGATCGGACACCGCTACCAGGGGATTACTAGGAGCCACTGTTTTCATTGGGGATGTTCGCCATTTAATCTTGGATCCCGGTACACCACTCCACGGAAATCGGACGCCGCTAAATGGGAACGTTTTCGATGAAGTTTCCTGATAGGAGAGATAAGAAGTGCTTTTCGATTTTCTTTTTCGGGGATATGGCCCAAAGTAGCATCAGGTTTTTTCGGAGTTAAACTCTCGATCTTTTTTTTTTTTCTTCTTTTGAATGGGGAAGTTACAGTTTTCTTGACTAATGCCGTTTCTTTGGGTACGAGTAAAGTTTTGCATTATATTCAAGGAATTAAAAATAAATTATATCCATAGTAGCGTGGTAAATATTGAGTAAGCTCAGTTATAATAATTTAGGGAGAAAATATCTATTTACACTCAATATGCATGATAATTATGGGTATTAATTAAATATCCCAAACCCCAATTCATTATAATTAACGTAAAATATTAACTGTGTCTATTTATAAGGTCGAATTCAATGTCCAGCTACAGTTTTTTGAAATATCTGGGATAGTATTTCAAAAATTCTGTTCGCAGATATTCAGTGTTTCGCTAACCACATCATATCATCTGAATGATTGTGTCTTCCTTAACATAGTGGCTTTAACCAGGAAAACAAATAATATACTTTAGAGAAAGCATATATTTATTTTTAGTATTATTTTTCCATTTCCAGAGAATTACTGAACGGATGCATTAAAAAAAAATCATCAACATTTCTACAATTTTCTAAAAATCCATTCTTTTTTTTTCCCCCCATCATTCACCCACAGACCATTATTAAACATCAAACTTCATTCCAAATCATATTAACCCTTTAAAGAGTCATTTCTTTTAGTCATATTATGTTAATATTTTTAGGCTTGAAATTAGAATAAGAAAAGGGATTCATTTAGCTTATTAGATAAATTTAATTTGATTAATTAATTAATTCGGTTAATTAATAATTAAGTAACAAATCATGAAACATCATTTTGTGTGAGATAAAGAACTGAAGCTTCTAAGTTTCTGTCTTTCTAAAAAAAATTTGTCAGAACGTATGCCAACCTACATAATTTCATACAAATATTGATAAATTTGGTGGGAAGCATACTTCCCACGGCCCTAGAAAGGGTTAATGTAGTATTTAGAGAACCAATGGCAATCGCACAACAACAACACTGGTGGAAACTGCGCTTGAGTTCTAAGAACCGTCACCGACTACGGTACAACCCTTCCCTAAGGAAGTACGTTCCGTCATCGATGGAAAGAGCCAGAACCCCACCTTTTCGTGTACCCATAAAGGTGGAGGGAACCAACCACCATACCAGAAGCTTCTCATCCTCAATTATGAGATGCTCCCCGTGAGACCTTATGAACTCTAAATAATATATGTCGCAATGTTTTCTTTTAAAGGTGTTTTGAAAAGGGCACAATATTGAGGTGCATACAGTATGACTTAATATCATTAATGTGAATGATATGATGTATATCCGCATGAAATCTTTAAAATGAAATCATTCATTATGCAAAAGTATGCAACTATTACGAATATACATCGAGGGAATTTTTAAACAAATTCCGAATAAAACATATGACTAAGGAAATAATTTGAGAAAATGAACACAATGCCTGGATGGTAATTTTACGATTTTGTCATACATGATATTTACTTTTGCAATACAATATGGGACAAAGAAAAATAATTTCGACTATGTCATAAAACTTGTACCTTGTACAAATCATTATACTGTCCTGTAGACCCAGAAAATCCAGTATTAAATAATTTGGGTCTTTTAACAAGAGAACATCAAAAGTGCATGTTTTTAATTTTGATTTGTAATGAAATTCGAAGAATTATAAATTTTCACATATTGTTATGAGATTGAATATAAACGATAAATTTTATAGTTAATTATATCAAGCAATTTAATTTCAATAAAAAAAGTAGAATATTATAAAAAAAAACTTATTTAATAATTGAGCTTAATATCTAGTTTTGCTGAATAGGAAGGGGTATCTGTTGTTTTATACGAGAATCAGATAAGAATAACATTTGAGTCTGCATCTCTTTCCAAACTTTCACTCCAAAACATCGCAAGAATATCAGTTTCGTCTATAACCCGGATTACTTTATTCTCAAAAGAAAAGGTGACGCTGAAAATCAGTGTTATTTCACTGCATTTTCAAAGTGCTCAAAGCTCACATACACGGTAGATATTTTGCTGAATGTGACCTAAAAGAAAAGGAAACCCCAGCGTTAGAAAGTTTTCATACCGTTTTTAATGTGTACAAAAATCACATACACGACATATATTTGGTGGAATTTGATCTCTAACCTGGAGAAGAGCTATGCATCTCAAAAATTTAAAAAAAATTGAGTTTTAGTATTTTCAAAGTGTCCAAAGTTTACATACACGGCAAATATTTTGCTGAATGTGTCCTTTTACTCCTAAAAGAAAGCATTAGAGCTCCAGTATTAGAAAAATAGTTCACAATAGGCGCAAAGCTTATATACACGGTAGATATTTGGTAGAATCCAGTCTCTCGTTTTCAATGTGCACACAACTCTCATACATCGTCAATATTTGATGGAATGTAACCTGTAAGAGGGATAGTGCATTCCTGAAAGAAATGAATATGCCAACATTAGAGTGTTTGTTTATCACGTTTTCAATGTGCACAAAGAGGACATACACGGTAGATATTTTGTGGAATTAGGTCTCCAATCCGAAGGAGGGATACTGCAAACTTCTCCTCTCTTCCCCCCAAAAGCGCTAACGGTTAGTGTTAGTTTACCTCGTTTTCAATGTTCAAACAGATCTCATACATTACAGATATTTGGCATAATGTAACCAGTAGGTGAGATAGTGCATCCTAAAAAGAGAAGAAATACCAACATTTGAGTTTTGATTCACCGTGTTTTCAATACCCATAGCTCTCAGGTATAGCAGATATTTAGTGGAATGTGTACTCAAAGGCAGGATACTGCACTCATAAGTGTTAGTTCACCGCGGTTTCAATTTCAAGGGATATTGAAAAGCTGCAATCCAAAATACGAGCCACCACTGATCAAATCTCATAATTTTCCCAAAATTTTTATTTTTCATCCATAACGACTGCAGCATAATTTTTCCTACAAAAGCTTCGGTGCAAAAACGTACAGTCGAGGTACAGTTTGGTTGCTTGCCAAATCACACAATCGCTTTTTGGAGGGAACACTCGTCGATCGGGTGTTATCTTCGAAATATAAGGACACATATATATACAATATATATATTTTTCTTCATCTTTTTCCAAGGGCGCTGTAGGAAAAGAGGGGAAAGCAAAACAAACGTGGAAGAAAAAAAAAGATTCAATTTACGTTCAGAGTTCAAAACTAGGAGAAAAGAAATCATTAAAAAGTAGCAGAGCAGCACTTAACACGGGGACTGCCGATGCGTTGAAAGCGCTTTGAGAAAAGTTTCCGAAAGATATGCATTTCCCATCGGCTAAATGGGTTAAAAACAAAACAAATCGAGGAAGCGAGGCACTTCCCTCCCCCCACCCTTCACTCTTTTATCGCTCCCCACCGTCCACGAAACTTCTAGAAGCCATCTGCAGATGTACATCCCCTAATACATCCCCTAAAGAAAGAATTCACAAGGTTTTCTTATCGGCACCATCTGATAAGAGCAATTTTTTTTTTTTCCTTTGGACCAAATAATTTCTGGTAGTTAGTCTGCCGAGAAAAGAAATAAGTTGAGATAATTATTAGATTTATTTGGATTGCTGCGAAGAATGACCTACTTTTTACTATCTCGTATATAAAAAATACAAAAAGAGAGTGTGGTATTCTTCATAGAATATTTACATTTCAGATCTCCCCAGTTCTAGAAAATGAGTTTTTGGAATTATTTCTGTCTGACTATGAATTCGGCAACTTCAAAACAATTCGAGTTAGACGAATGAAATTTGATACATAGTAATTACATAATATTTGTATTTTTTTTTATCAAACTTTGAAAGAAATCACTTCAGAAGAAGTTTGTCCATCCTGCTGTTCGATATAAGTTAACCCTTTGCATTCGGATGGTGACTCTCACTCACCATTCAAGGCAGTGCATCATTTTGACGTTTTATTTATTTAATTTTCAATTTTAACTGTTATAAACGCCTAAAGAATGGTAAAAAGATGTAGATTAATTTTTCAGGGAAATTCAACTTAAAACAATTATATATATATATTTATTTTTTGGAGCAATTAGCTGAATAATTATGAATCGGATTACTTTTCCGAGTGTAAAGGGTTAAAATGATAACTTCAAATCGAATAGAATCAATTGGACAAATTCTGGTACACAGATTTAATATCTAAGTTGTAGATATATGTCATATTTGGAACTAAATCCGTCAAGTAATTAACCATTCATTGTTCTGTATTTTTGGGTACATATAAATGCGATAATACAGAAATTTAAATAAATGAAATGTGGTTCTCAGTTTTATCTTCTAAAGTTTAGAACCTTATCAAATTTGTAATAAAGTCCTTCAAGGGACTGACCGTCGGTCACTTTGTACTTTCACGAGAATGTAACGTAACAACTCAAAAATGTAATGGTTTAAATTGTGTGAAATCATACAGTGGTGGAAAAAACTTTGAGACCACATGTGAAACTGAAAACTTTTAACTTTACTAAAAAAAGATACATTAAATAGTATATACAATACAAAAACATAAAAATGTCTTCATATTATTTTATAAAGAAATTAATGTAATTATACATTATACTCAAATGATTTTTTTTCATAACATAAAAGGGTGGAAAAAAATTTGAGACCACAAAGTTAAACATTAATTAAATGTACAGCATTACAATTTTTAGTACTTCGTGTGTTTTCCTTTCACACGGATTACTTCTAAAAGACGATTCTGGAAGGATTTTGCTAGGTTTTTGCATGTTAGAATCGGTATTTTATCCCATGCTTTTAAAATAGCAGCTCTGAGTTCAGACACAGAATAATATTGTTTACTATTTTCATACATCATGCGTGCAAGGATACCCCACATGTTCTCTAAGGGGTTGAGATCTGGACTTTTGGCCAGAAAATCCATAAAACTTATATTATTTTCAGTTAGACAAGCAATAGTTGAAGCAGACTTGTGCACTGACGCATTATCTTGTAGCAAAATCAAATTTTGATGCATAAGTTCATCTCTTAATGGAACAAAATTGTTCGCCAGTATATCTTGATAGTCAAAAGAGTTCATATTACCTTTAGTGAACACAATATCAGTCTTACCTCTAGCACTGAAACCTGCCCAAACCATGACGGATCCACCCCCTTGAACTCGCTTTGAAAAATGCGCAGCATCCTGTCTCAAATCATGCCAATACTTTCTTAAACCATCAGGTCCATCTAGGTTAAATTTCTTTTCATCCGGGAACACTATTTTTCGCCACAAGTTGGATTTTAAAACATTAGATGTTGCAAAGTTCAATCTTGCTGCAATATGACGTTTTTCAAGTCTGGGTTTACTTTTAAATTTTGCATGTTTGATGTTTTCCGTATTACTCAGAATATTTCTAACTGTTCTAGCCGTAACTGGAAGATTAAGTGTAGATTTTATTGCTGCAGAATGTGCATTGTCTTTAACAGCCATCCTTATAACACTTCTTTTCATTCTGGTTGACAGTTTTGATGGCCTTCCTCCTCTATTTTTTGTACCATATCTGCATGGATTTGAGAGAAAATGATGAACCACAGTTTTAGACCTCTTGATTTTGCTAGCAATTTGCTTTTCACTCATTCCGCTTCCGGGAGATGCTAAGATTTTCCCTTTTTCAATTTCACTCAGTATTTTCCGCTACCCATAGTCTCAGTTGCTTCAACACTCAAAGAAATGATTAGAAAGTGTTTCTTTTCAGTCTCAAAACTGTCCCGCACAAAATCGTGCAAAAGTTACGTCATCTCATTATGCAAACAACCACTCTTTAAAACTGGTCTCAAAGTTTTTTCCATTTCATTACATTACACATTTTTCCTTTATAGCTACAATAAACGTATTTTAAATTCTGAATTCTTTTTTATTTATTACATTTTATATATAAGTGTAAATGTAAATTACAAAAGAGATTTACATTTTTGAATGCAAAAAAAAAAAAAAAAAGTTAAATGGTGGTCTCAAAATATTTTCCACCACTGTATATGTGGCTACAGATGTAATACTGTACTATTTTTTTTAATCGAAAAAGGCGTCCAAAACACATATTCGGTTTTCTAGTACTTGTGTATTAACAGCATCTCAGCAATTAATCGTCAGAAAAATAGCGATAGATCACAAGCTCATGGAAATGAAAAAAAACCTGTTTAATAATTATTGTACGCCAGCAGCGTTTATTAATAATGTGCAGATATATTTATTAGTAAATATACAATAACGTTTCTTCAAGTACTAATAAGAAAAAAAATTTATTATGAAAGTATCTAAAAAGTATTGTAAACAATGTATTGATAGAATTACCCTTTATTATTTTAATTTTTCTAAAAGTAAAAGCGAGAAAAAAAATCTTTCCGTTATCTTAAATGACTGTTCAGAGTTCATAACTTCGGTTATGGACTGTGAGTGGATATACTTATGCAAGTATCGTTTTCATGCTTTGATTTATTCTAAACTTCCTGTAAAAAATACAGTATTAAAAATACTTAAATTTACCTAAGAATATATTTAAAAGCCTGTATGAATACTGCATAAATCCATGAAATTTCCCAAACTTTCTGATGTAAATAATTTTTTTAAAAGATCCGAAATGGAATTGTAAGTTATAAAATAGAAGTAAATATAAGATTTTATCATCACGTCATTTTTCACCAAAAACCTTTAATAGTATATGTTTTTTTTTGTTATACACTAAGAAAAAAAACTATTTATTAAATAGATTTATTAGAATCAAGCATAAGATAATAAATATTAGTGAATGCTTTCGTATTGGACAACTTACAAAAGTAACGATTTATATATGAAAATAATCATTGTAAAATATTTCTTTCATGTTACTTATTTTATCATACAATTGCTTTTTGATTTCTAGGCAAGAAAGAATGCTAAGCTCCTAAAGTATGGAATTTTATTAATTGTCCAACGAATTTCAAATTATTGTTCTATGAATTCCTTTAAGTCCTCTTCACTCTCTCTTTTATGAATGATGTCTTTATGATATAGATTATTAAAAAATGACATCTGAATTGTATATAATATTCTTATTACTTGAAAATTATCATTTATATTTTAAGTAATAATTAATATTTTATTGCTTGGAATAGTTTAAAAGATAGCATCTTGTGTCAACATATCTTATGTTAATATATTTGCAAAGAATAATTCTATTCTGATTTTTTTATATATTCATTTAAGCATTAAATTATAGGGCGATTATCTTATTTAACCATTTTTGAGTCTTTTAAAGTCCTAAAAAAATGTTCGAAATGTGTTTTCTTCCTCTTATTTAAAGTATCTGAGATTCTCATTTCATGAATGGCATCATCTTTTCATTTTATAGCTTTGTTAGAGCCTTTATTTTTTTTATCAAAATTTCTGCTGAATCTGCCATTACATGTTAATTAATTACAACGAAGCACCTCAAATATCATATTCAAGATTCTCCAAAAGTAAAAATTATCTATCTTAATAAAGTAGATATTAAAATGGGGCTTTCCTAATTAATTACTGGACATCAAAGACAATTAATAAGTACGGGATATGTACTTTAATAGCGACCATCAAACACTTTAATACACATGCAAAAAAAAAAGTGGAAGCGACTTAACTTAAGTACTCTACGTGACTTTCACAAACGATATTAAGCCATCGTTGTCATAGGACTCTAAAAAATTCTTTTGAAACTTAATTTGAAATCTAAGAGATTAAACAAAATTCTTTCATAAAGTAAAATACGTTGCCAAAATTCCGAATAAAAACAACAGCACAGAAGAGAAAAGAAGTCAAAGTTTGTGTTCTTTTCAAAAATGTCACTTTTTCCCGAGAGTAAAAAAAAGAAAGAAAATGAAGATGAAATCAAAATAAAAACAAAATTTCGATTAAATCGTCAGCTTCGTCCATGTTTGTTTTTTCTTCCGTTCTAGAAAATTTCAGCTCCAATTCCTGCAGATGATTTTTTTCCGCGTTATAATTCTTCCAAGATTAAAAAAAATAAAATGACTGAAAGAGGAATAAAAAACTCTAATAGTACTTCTACATTTGAAATTCCTTCCATAAAGTATTAAAGCCCTGTAATTGTGCAGTAAGCGAAAAAAAACTTTCTGAAAAACTTTTTCTTCTTGGTATTAAAGAAAAGAACAACAAAAAAATTAAACATACACACATTCCTATATATATTGTTCTAGAGATTAAAAGTTTTCTATTGCGTGTACTTTGTAGATATTTGAAATCCTTTATCTAGAAGACTTTCGTGCAGAACTATGACGTGTTTTTTTTTCAAAGAGATATATTTGATTTGATAAAAATTTTTATTCTGTTTCCGGTATCGTATAATCCTATCTATTAAATTTATTCCACATCTTTCCTTAAATTATTATCACATGTTGAATTAGAAATTTCAACTCTAATATTAATTACATTAATTATTAATTTGTAATAAATATGAATTATTACATTGTAATTATTAACATAAATTTTTAATTTTTCAGCTTGAAAATTATTTTTAACTAATTAAAATTTTTTGCTGAGTAAAATTTACTATGCCATATCAACTAAACATACAATGAAATGTTATAAATAATTGTGTGAAAGTATGTAAAAGTCATATATATTTTCTTCTGTGTATATTGTAAATATATTGAGCAAACTTTTTAGATACAAAAGAAAATCCGTTCAAGTTAATTCCGTATTCTTTTCATTTAGGTACAAACTTTTTCCAAATATGCTATCATCGAAAAAATTTATTTACAGGAATTAGTGTTGAAATATCTAGAAAGAAAGAACAAACAGAAATAGTTGAAACTGACTATTCGACTTATTTTATTATTTTTAATATTAATGTTTGACGCTCAGTTCTAAAAATACTTATCAAATGAATGTAAATGTTAGCTTTATTCATTAAGATTCAAGAAATAAAGAACATTTTCGAACGACCAAAGAATTATCGCTAAGTTTACGAATAACAACTGCATGGAGCAGACGATTTTAAATTTTACTTGGCTTATACCATTTTATTCTGACAACAAAAACTGACTTTTAAAAAAATTTCGAAATAACATTTATATTTCTAAAATAAAAACTTTCAATGTATATGTTAAAAATTATTTTTTATTCTCTTTAAAATAAATTATTATACATAGAACTTATAATGGTACTGTTTTAAAACAAGTTTTATTGATAGAAGTTTTAAACTGATTTTTAAATGTGTTGTTATACAATTTTGCATAAATAGAAAGGATACTTTGTTTCTAAATTCAAAATTAGTTTTTAATTAAATTATGTTCCAGTATATATTTATATAACTCTGTTCTTGAATGACTTCGTTTTGTTCTTTAGTTGGCTATATTTAAAAATACCAGTAATATAAATAATGACTTCTTAAAATAAATATTATTTGCTCAATCTTTAGATTTGCTAAAATGTTATTAATAATATTTTAATGTAAAACATAGTTAAAGAGCAATATTATTATGCCACAAAGAACCATTTATGTGCAAGAAATGATTAATTTCATCTGAAAGACGAAATATTACCATTCATTCTTATGCTTATGAAGAATTAAAGCAGTTTTCCTCTTTTTCATTCTGAAATTTTAAATAATAATAATTTTTAAGAATTAATTTTTAAACAATTTTTTATAATTTTATGACAAATCTGTATCAATTTATTGACAAACTCGAAACTGAAAATTCGAAGTCTTATATTCTTCTAATTCTTTAAAAGCGAACAAATGCATATTTAAAAATAAATGCTAGATGGCTTTCGTTTCATTTAACGGTTCTTTTCCCATAGTTTAAACTTCATATAAAATTTTTGTATTAGTGTTTGAATTAAAATTATTTAATTTCATTATATCACATTACATTTTGCATAATTTTCAGCAATTTATCAATCTTCAACTAATGATAAAAAAAATTAATATAATTGAAGACTTCAACAGATTTTAAATACATAAATAAGCTAGAATAGAATTTATCTAGGAGTGATAAATCAAAAGTTGTGGACCCAATCGATCAAAGACAAAGACAAATCGCCGCTATTTTTGAGAGAAAATTGCTAAAAATAAGACAGGAATGACCAGTGGGTAATCGAGTGCCATAGTGAAAAATCTATGATTCAATTCAATGTCACATTTTTTTTTTTATTTATTTATTTAGCTTTTCTAAAAGAGATGAGTTAAAATGCATTTTCTAGGGATAAACTACTTCTAGAATTAGAAATTTTAGTTTAACGTAAAAAGCTCAACAAAATATGAAATGTTACGAAGCAACAAGATATGGCTACAACAGTTTATCTTAATTATCATAGTTTAAAAGTTTCCAGTTTGGTCTAGGAATGTTGCTGCAATTTGATTATTGCCGTGAAGCCAACCCAGAAAGAGTGATTTAAAGAAAAACATATTGCTACAACTAATAATTTCGTATAAATAATTGTTATATACATCATATAGGGTCAATTTGTATTTAAGAAATCAACAGAGCTTTCACTTTTGATTAAAGGTTTAGATTCCTCATGTCTGTAGTTACTTTGTTTAGTCTTTTGACAACCAGAAAATATGAACAGTCACACTGGACGGACTAAGTGATATATAGTCTCTTTCGCAAATTAGCTAGGGCTAGATTATATTTTGTGATGAGTTATGTAGTTCTGACAAATATCGAAGCATGTTTTAACAAATTAAGAAAGGGGGGGGGGGGTATTGTTTCGTTTTGAGTCCTCATTTGCGGATTATAAATTTTGTTTAAAACTGAATTCATAAACAAATAATAATCTACATACTTATTTGTTTAGAATAGCCACATAGTGCTTTAATAAAATTTTAGACATCAAATCAAATTAATTATAACTTTATACTTTTGTAGAAATATCATTATTTTTTAGAGAATAATCACAGAAAATAATGTCTTCAAAGAAGTCACTCATATGATGTCATAGTCACACTGTAACATAATTGCTAACCATTTTAAGCTTGTTACATTCATTTTCTACCTGCAAAAAGATCCTAATCAAATCAATCCTAAATCACTGCAAAAAAACTCTAAATCTAATCCTAATAAAAAAATCTAACCCTAAATATCTAAATCCTGAATCTAATCCTAAAAGATATATAAATCTAATCCTATTCAGTGCTAAATAAATCTAAATCAAACCCAAAACAGTGCTTCAGAATTCTATGTGTAATAAATATATTTTTTCTTTCCAAACTTTCGCTAAATTTAAAAAATATATAAATATTACATGACATAATTTTGTGCATTATCCTCTTTTAATATTTACAATAGCACAAATATATAAACAACATAACAATAACGTAGTTTAAAATTCTCGTTTAAAATCAGATAAAAAGTAACAATAATATCTAAACGCAAGATAAAAAAAATTAGATTAATTACTTTCTTTCATCGAAAAAAAGTTGGTTAAATCCTTTACATTTTTCTTAATTCCCTTGAATAATTTGCTTAATCAAAAATTTATTTCTTTTTCTATTTGTGCAAGAAAATCTCATTTACATTCTTAATGGAATTACACACAGTATTCTTTAATTTAAAATATTCCAGCGCTCTCTCTATATATTTATCCAACTATATTAATTCAAGCTGATTGTCATTCTTTCTAGATTCGTTTGAACAAATCATTTTCCAATAATCTACGTATCGGTAAACGTTAATTAGACAGGTTAAACCTTACCAGAATCGATTTTAGAAAAATGGTTCAATTTCCCGAAGAACAAATAATTCGCACGGAGGAGAAATGTTGTTCCAATTTACATAAGAAAGAAGGTCAAATAAATGATATTTTCGCGCTTAAAATGATGTTTTTTTAATGAAATAGTAATTCTGTTCCTGACATTCAATTTACTGAAGTAATGTTTCGTTTTCTTTTAAATGTCAGTAATAATTACTACAATAGTAAATAAAATTCGTTTATTCTATGTCATAGATTAATCAATAAGTTTACATATAATTCAAAATTAATCTTCAGCACATTTTTTTTTTAATGACAGGTGATTAGAATTTAGCTTTTTTTTAAAAAACTTTTTTTTATTTTACCATGAATGAGAATCTGATGTACATTATATGGAGATGGATTTGGGAAATTAAGGATTATCCGTCATGTATATGGCCCTGATGCATTATAATGTCTGGGTATTAAATACTGGTGTGGAGTGGAAGTTTGAAGGGTGATTGCCAGTTCAAATATAACTCCAAGTTATTTTACAATTATATAAAATTTCGAGATTTGTATCAAAGGAGTCTTTCTTAGTCTCCGATCTTGGATATCAATTTACCTAAACTAGATCAAACCAAACCGTAAAAAAATTCTTGATCCGGCAATTATTGAGTCTACGTCAGTTAATTCGCTAATGAGATGTCATAGCCATATGATAAACATAATTGCACTTGTTGGCTCGCATCTAATTATATGCCGCTTTGTGCTGTACTATGAGTGACAATATTTTATGAATTGCAAGATACGCAATGGATACCAAAATAAAACTTTCGTATATAATTACTCTAAAATAATTACGGTCTAAATTGCATTACTTGGCTAATTTTAGTCGCTGAAGAAATGGACTCTTTTTCCTTTGTTTAAAATTTTATTTCTTATTTTGCCAAGAATATTTTACTTGGCATGAATAATAGTTAAGATTTCGTAATATTTTCAGCAGAACATTTATTGACTCAAGTAATATAAACTATCAATCTTCGTGTCCCTTGGAACTTTTTCCTTCAGAAAGTATAAACCTATATCTAATGTATCAAAAATTCGCTAATGGTCTTTGCTTAAAGTGACCACCTTTCTTTGTCACAGCCGTGGTTATTTACCCGGACGGCTATCAATAAAATTTATTTGTTTTTATAGAGCAAAATGTAGGACCAAATTATCATGAATATATTGAACAAAAAGAGAGAATGAATTTAGTTTATTTACATTAATACACTCTTTTGAAACAATGCGAGAGTTGTTTGATAACGCACCATGCAAATGTAAGTTGTTGTTAGATGACAAGGATGACATCTAAGCTACTACTTTTCATCCACATTTCTGCATTACGTTAAAGTCAAAGCACTTGATCTTGAATACCAGATTTATGTCGACCTAGTCATCTGACCAGGGTTAAAAATTACGAGCTTTGCTCCAAAATAGCCATACTATTACTTACTATTAATACTTAGCGGGGAATTAATATAACTGAACTAAATTATCCGATTTAGCGTATATCTCACTCAAAGACTGCGGAATCATTTTGCATCTGGAAATTTGGGATCCAAAGAAAGAGATCTGATTGTCGAACCACCAAACTTTAAATAATTATGATCGTGAATTTCAACCGTCTAACCTGAATTTTCTTTCTATATCCTTTTATTTTCATAAGTAATTGATATCGCTGTTATATAATCAACAGAAATGCTTAAAGGAAGGGGAAAAAATTATGAATTAAATCTTAAATATAAGTGAGATTAATCTCTCTAAATTGTTGCTATATATAGAACATTTAAAAAAATTTCAAATATTGTATGAAATGATTTTGGATGGATACAGACTGCATAAAGGTTTTTTTTCCAATTGCAAAATTGAGAGCATTTATTTAAGAACGGAACTTTTTTTGAAAAAAAAAAACTGTTGGAAAACGTTTTATTGGCTATAAATGATGTTGGCTATGATGTTATTGGCTATGTTTTATGATGTTTTATTGGCTATAAATTCTTGCATAAAAGTTCATTGAAATATCATGAAACTAGAAAATTTTTATTTGAGTAATAATTACAAAATGATTTTTAAAAGAAGTGTATACCTAATTCCCTTTTTTTAAATTGTCCTATTAAAAATGTGAAAAATTTAATAAATTAAAACTATCAAAAAATATTTTCAAGCATAAATTCGGCTGAAAATTATTGGACACTATCTTCTAATTTCTTTATTCAAACACTTTTACAATCTTTTGACAGTTTGAAAGAAATGAGTGATTATTAAATTTATTTCAAAAAATGCACTAATCTAAACATAATAATGAAATATTTAGAATAAATAATAGATATATAAGAATGTTTCTGGTAATCATTATGAATGTGAAAAAATTAAATGATAGAAAAATAATCCTATTTTGATTGAAATGATATCTTTAATTCAATAAAAATATTGTTGGCAATTACCTATTATATGTCTAGAGCAATCTTTCTTAAATTATGTTGACAACTTAAAAGCCAATTCATTTTTAGAAATCTTTGCATAAAAGAAATAAGTTACAGTGCGCGAAAAAAGTATAAGGACAACATGTAATTTCATGAAAATATGCTTTATTTCCATTTCACCTAAATGAATTTTTTATATTTCTTACTTCTGCTGCATAATTTTGTGATAACACTTATACCACATGAAAAACATAATTTAGCTTCAAAATATTGATTTTACAAAATTTAACATTAAAGGAAATACGGAAAAAATTATAAGGACATGTTGTAAAATACTTAAAAAATGTTTCAATAATCAAGAAAACTACCTTTTTTTTCAATCACTTGAATAAGCCGGGAGGTCATAGATCCTGAAAGATCTTTTAAAATGTCCACAGATATCTTTTCCCAAGCGTCTTTGGTAGCGACGACAAGATCTTGTGTACATTGATACTGTGTGCCGTTTTTATAAACTTCTCGGGCTAGTAGTCCAAATAAGTTTTCGATTGGATTAAGATCGGGACTTCTCGACGGCCAGTCAAGTAAATTTACAGAATTAGCTTCAAACCAGAGATTTGCACTCGTAAAATCGTGTATCCAAGCATTATCCTGCTGAAAAATATAATCCCCTGAAGATATTAGTGGCGCTTCAGGTAACGAACTTTCACCTAACATATCAACATACCTGTCCGAATTCATTTTACGGTTGATAAATACAATTGGAGTGGTTCCATTTGCTGCAAAAGCGCGACATACTATAACCGAGCCACCACCATATTGACGCCTGGAAAACACTTCCTTGGTCTTTCGCAGATCATACCAAAAATAACGAAAACCATCAGGTCCATCAAGATTGAACTTTTTTTCGTCCGAAAAAATTACATCAGCCCACTTTTGACCAAGAGAAATGTATTTTTTGGCAAAGTAAACTCTTCTTTTCTTATGATGATTTGTAAGAGGGGGGTGTGACACTAATTTCCCATAAGAAACTTGAGGATGTTTACCCAAAACATTTTGAACAGTCCTTGTTGAGCATGGTAAACTCAAATTTTGTCTAAATTCATTTGCGGTTTCTCTCTTTTCGCAAGCTCTCCTTAGAATCATTCTTTTTTGTCGACGGGTGAGAATTTCTGGTTTCCCAGTTCGCTTTTTCATACCAAACATCCCAGGATTGTTTAGAAAATTATAAACCACCGTTTTAGATCTCTTGATTCTTTTTGAAATTTCCCATCCACTTAATCCACATTCTAGAAAAGCAACAATTTTTCCTTTTCCAGAGTCAGAAAGTTGAGTTCCTTTGAGCATCGTTTAAAAATTCACACTGAAAGTCACCGAGTTGGAAATTCTTTTCGCAAATGTGGGAAGTAATGCAAAGTTAAATGTCTTTTTTAACTCGGAATTGTCATTTTATGCTTTCAAATATGCACATTTTTAAATAATTACTGGAGAAAAAGCAATGTCCTTATACTTTTTTCCATTTTCATTTATGTTTAAAAATCAAAATTTAAATTTTAGCAGATTTAAAATTGAAAATTTTAATTACTTTACGCATAAAATATTTTAGTTTTACTTCAATTTTTGCCGCAAAAATTTGCATGCGATTCTGTAAACCAGGCTTCTAGATTTGGTAATTTTTCGCGTGTCCTTATAATTTTTTCGGGCACTGTATGTACATTTTTATTGAATTTTTTTGTCATAAGTAATCAAAAACATATTGAAAGGCACTATGACTTGACGTATTTCTAACTGATTAACTAAATATTTTATTAAATAATCATGCTTCTTTTATAATTAAACATATTAATTTTTCAAAAAATTTTAAACAAAAAAGAATAGCTTATTATTAGTATTCATGAGCATAGAAAAGATGAACCAACACAGGAACAAATTATCAATTCGATAGTTAAAAGAAACATTAAATAATATCATTTGAAACTTACTATAATTGAAGACTTCATCCTCCCTCTCAGCTGCCCACCATCGCCATGGCAACCAGGCAGCCATTCAACCAACTTTCTGGGCAGCCTTAAAACAACTCTACTTGACAGTTTGTTAAACTCATTGAAAAGTATGAAGTTCTTCAAAAAATCGTTTGCTTTTTTTTTCTGAATCAAGTTACAATGATGAAGAATTCATTTTCAAAGCTTAATTTCAATAATGATTCTTTTCCTAATAAATGGTATAATGTAAAGTTCGTAAAAAATTTGCGACGAATAACTGAATTTTATTAATTTACACAGCTTAAAGACAACTCACTTGAATGAAAGTCTTTTTTTTCTATTCAATTTAATTGAGAATTTTGCTTTTACACGAGATATAAAAGAAAAATCTCAACATCTTCACTTTGAAGTTTCAGCATTGAGCTAAGACTTTTTTTCAAATTTTTAACAGTTATGACACAGCAAAGAAGTACCTAATTATAGAAATTCAGGATTCCTGCCAAAAGGAACTTTATATTTGAGCAACTTTTTTTCAAAATATTATTCTTTTCTTTGAAGATATCACATAGAGTTATCAAACTTGCAAACGAGAAAGACAAAAAAAAAAAAAAACTAAATTTGATTTTGCACAAGTTTGACTTTTAGTGGTAAATATGAAAGAGTTTTTCAGAAATTGTCCGCGAATTATTCAACTTCCAAATTATCTGATGAAAAACTAGACTATAGTGGTCTCTAAAGTTCATTCTATGTTGAAAATACTGGTAAAGATGCCAAGTACTCTTTAATCAACAAAATACCTTGCACAACAGCAGTTCATTTCCTTGTACAGTGGCAACAGTTTTATCGTCTGTCTAAAACATGAGGAACATTATCTATTTCAGAAATATTTATTTTCTCCTGAATTTAGTGATTGACAGTAGAAGCAATCTAATTTTTTATAGATTAAGACATGATCATGCATAGTATGATGCTGAATCAGCCTTTTGTTTCTGATCTAAAATTGTCTAACGTGCAACATTAATAGCATGACAACAGTGAGTGCTTTTGCCAGAAATTTTCTAAAAGCAATCGATTTCATCTTCATAACTCAAATGGAGAAAAAAATCACACACTATTATGCTCTACTAAGATCTGTGTCCAGTTTTTCATTCTATCTTAATTTCCGAAAGCAAAATTCTTCGGCAGTAAATTGACGACATTTTTCGAGGACAAAATCTCACTTTCCACCAATCATAACTGCACGATGTTTTAAAACATTCAATGCACAGGTTTGCAAAGTTGTTGACAACAGACTGTTTTTCTTGTGTCAGTCCCCAGAAGATCCCGAAAGAGTCCAGATCTGAATCAACCAAGGAGCCCAGAACGGAACGTCAACTACGTCTGCACATAAACCCGAACCAGAACCGTCTGCTGGCCCTTCCGCGAACTTCTCGATTGGGCATTTCTTAGTAAGAGGCTGTTTAAGGACTTGGCATGGTCTCCTTTGGATAAGCTCGGAAGCCGCAGTGCAGGGGTGTCGAGGGCATGACTCGGGGAGCGGAGAAATTGATTTCTACATAACTCGGATGAGATGGGAGACGACGATGCTTAAAGAACGCTTTTCTAGCTACGGTGGAATTGCGAGAGCGGCTGCACAGATTTCTCCCCCTCGCATTCGAGCAAAGCGTGCTTCTCGGGCGTCGGGTTGCCCGAATCGCGCCAACCAGACTCCACCGCGCCAAAAAAGGATCGCAAATCCTGGCGGATACTTTGTGATCTTGTAATGGGCTATTTTCTCGGATCAAAGATGAAGATAGAAATCCTTTTGTTCTGAATAAAGGGATGTTATATAAATTAGTTTAAGTGCTTGTTGTGCTGTAGGACTATAATCATTATGAAACAACGGGATTTATAATAATAATTAGTAATAATTTTTTACAGTTTATCAACTATAATATTTAAAAACTGGAGAAATTGTCCCTTTGCTTTTTTTACAAAGTTCCATAGTATGGGGGGGTGTTATGTGTTATTAAACAAGTGGTGCGATTAAGAATATTTTTTGGATAAATGACCCATTTGATCTGAAATTTGATTTTGATCATTTTAAACTAAAAGCCACGCATCAAAATTCATTTCTGTAAATAGTTGAGTTTTGGATTATACTATTGAAATTCATTCAGACGCACAGATACACAAATAAGATTTTAAAAATTATTTTATTTTATTTTTATGATTGAGAAGGGTCGAAAAGAGGATAGATATTTTTTGATGATTATAATTCCTTTAGTTTGAATAATTCATGTGCGAAAAAAGTGAAACTTTAATAAAATAAAATATCTTATTAGAATAATGTTTAAGAAAAAAAACTGCTTCGTTAAATATTTTTTTTTCGTTTATAATTTTCTAATGAAAAATTCTTCTTATGTAAGTGCATATTTGGGTGTATGGGAAAACTTTAATACAAACTTTAAGTTCAAAGAGTAATTTTTGGACTAAGATCAGATAAAACATTTTAACAAAAAAAAGATATATTCTCTTAATATTTTCCTGAAAAATAAAAGGATTGGGGTAATCGAGCAGTCATGTATATAAAGAATGATATTCCACCAAAGAATAATCATTTTTGGAATATAAAAAAACAATCTCAGAGGCACGACAGACCATGTGGGCCAAGGCCTACAGTCCCCATATATACTTTCTTGACCGAGGGCCCTGGGGTGCAAGGCATATGTACCGGTTAGGTGGTCAGCCTAATGCGATTTTTGGAATGTAGTGCAAGGTTCAAACATCCTCCCCCTGTATGATGTAGAGTTTTAGAAAAACCGGGAAAGAGTGATTGCTCACTAGTCTTCTTCGTCATCTGACCAAGATTAAAAATTACGAAGCTCTACCCAAAATAGTCTTCACTTTACTACAAAATGGGACGTTTATGTAGCTAATCTAAAACTAAACCAGTTTTAAAGGTAACTATTATCTTTAGGATAGGATTATTTACTTCCATATGATTTTCTATTGCCAAAATAAGAAACTTTTCTTGTATTTTTAGCAGATGTGGCTGTAATAGCTATCTATTCTGATTTTGCAACCCATACTCTTAAAAATACTCTTAATTTTCTAATTTTGAAAATGCTCAATGGATTAATTTCCTTCCTTTTCAGGTTAGTAAATGCCGGAGTGCCGTCATCATGACATAGGGGCAGCGCATCTTCCCCGTGATCTGGGCGTTCTGGGTTCGAGTCTTCTTCTTTTGTGATCTGTCTGTGAGGTGTGCGAGTGTGCCCCCCCCTGTAAAAAGGGGGTTGTGCAAGCGAATGTGACGCATGAAGTAGTTAAGTCGTACTTTTGGCCCTAGTTGGCGCTAATGAAAAAACAAGGGACGCTCACTCGGCTTAAATCGCTGACAGATAACTGTCAGCGGGCTTGTAAAGTAATTAAGTCACAACACAAATGCCGGTGTCTTAGTTTCTTATTTGATAATATCCATATCAAAAGGGTGAATGTTGAATAGATTCATGTGATGCCACACCACAAGTGAAATTTACAGGCCGTTTTAATGCCACATCAGCAACGCCAATAAACTGGCACTATCTTCCGAAATTAATTTGAGTTAAAACATTATACATATACTCTGTGATGACGATTATTTTGCTTACATTGATGTCTTAGTTTGAAAGAACAAATGCGATATTTCGGAAGGAATTGGTAATTTAATGGTTATCAGATGACAAAGATGCCATCCGAGTCATTAGCCCTCTCTACACATTTACACGTCATACTAACAAGACGAACATATACTGACGATTGTCAAATACTTAGGAAAGGGCGGATGGTGTGAAACGAGATCATAGTAGTGTAGCGTTTCCATCAGAAAGAGGTTTGGTTGTAAGGTTCTAATCTCATTTGAGGTGGAACTGATTCAGGATTTGGTAAATAAATATTCACCAGAATCCCTAGAATTTCAAAAAATGCCATAGTTTCTTTCATTACTTTCAAAATTTGATTTCTTTCATTTTGCATTAAAATAAAATATTTCACATTGTTATTTTGAACATATTATTGTGGCTTCTCCATCTGATTTTCTTATCGGTAGCACTATTTCTAATCATATAAAAACAAATATTTACCTGCTTTCATAAGATCCAATTTTTTTAATCACAGAATGTTCTAGAGAATCTGATAAAACAGTACTAAATTAATTTGTGAATCATATTATATATGAATTATATTAAAGTTTAAATTAATTACATTAGAATCTAGTTTTTTTAACTTCATGAATCATTTTTTTAACAGACATTGAACTTACGAACCATGAAGAGGACGATATCTGTCCTCCCTCTTCCAAAATTCACCATATTTCATTAATGAATTATCTATTATTAATGGAAGGACTTTTATTAAGTGAAGTTCAACATGAACGGTAAGTTGTTGGTGAAATCAGAATCCATGATTTTAATATCAAGTTATACAGTTTTATAATTATTTCTAGGTCAATACTACTGAGAAAAATAAACAAGTAAAAATCGAGTCAAGTTTAAAGCAATTGATAAAAAAAATGTCATAAAAATTTGAAAAAAAAAAAAAAGTTCACAAATTCCCTTACAGGTGGCGCCAAGTGCATGGAATCAAAATTTAATTCAGTTATTCGATTAACTGATAATTAAGTTCAGAAATATTGAAATCATTCATAATCATATTATTCAAAACATATATCTGTAAAATTTTTCAAAACTTCAACACATGACGGAAGAAAGGGAAAAAATAGAGAAAAAAAGCCTATTTTTACAAATATAAAACATGTCAAACTAAATAAAAGTGTAAACATTTAGTAATAACATTTAGTAATAACAAGTACATTTAGTAATAAAAAGTAATAACATTTCCAACATCTAAAGCTGTTTATAGAAAACTTCTCAAATATCTCTCAATTAGAGGTGGACTTCAGGCACATCGATGAAGATGTATGCGCTTTAACCCACTGAATTGCGCTTCTTAAAATTCCTAATCAGATATCGCATTTTATTCAGATTTCAGATTTCACATTTATTATTATTTTCTTCCATAAACGAGGGTAAAAGGTACTTGGGATATTGAAGCATTTCTAGCAATATTTGGCTTTTAAAATATTTTCTATTTTAACTTAAATACTGATTTTAAAAAAACTTAATAATTCGCTGTACGAAACTGCCTCGTCATTTCAGTACATGATATAAATAAAAAAATATTGTCTTTTGCCATATTTTATTGTAGAAAATAAACCAAATTTGACATTATATAGTGTTTACAGATAAAGTTTATTGGCAAAATTATTTGGCATATAGGGGGGAAATACAGTCAATGTCCATGAAAGTTGGATTATATTCAATAAACAGGACATAAAATTATAAAAATAACTCTACTTATTGATTGATTCACTTCTTTATAATCTAAATCATTTAATCTATAGTTATTTATTTTATAAAAACTTCATCAGTTTCTGGTTTTTAAGTATTCAGTATTCCATTTTTTTTAACCAAAATAAATCGGTTGTTAAACTCTATTAAGGGGATATACCTCTCACTGCAGTAAATACTTTTTTCTTTTCTAAAATCAGCTAAATATCAACATTCAAATATAAATTCATCTTAATTGTAATGAGAAGGAACAAGTTTCTATTAATCATGCAGTATTACAGAATATTTATATTTATTTCAATGAAATCTAATCATAGTATTAACATTTTGCATTAAATAACAATGGTAACAGAATGTTAATTAATAAAAAAAAAACTTACTTGGTTTTAAAAGGTGAATTCTTCTTTTAAAGGCAAACCATTCTTAAAATTATACAATTTTTAAACCTGGTCTTTTTTAAAGTAATGAAAGTATATTTTATTTATGGCTGACAAAAGCATGATTGTGCCTCATTTATTATTATTAAAGAGAATATATACAGAGGAATGGCAACAACGAGTTTTAGATTCAATACAATAGTACTATAGAAAGTAAATCACGGTATGTAAGAAAAAAATTTATGTATGAAGAACGTTGCGATCATTCTATAAATGTTCTATTATTTAATTAGGAATTTTTGCTATTACAAACGCCTAACGAAGGACAATTAAATAGCTAATTAAATTAAACAAGAATGCAACAGAAAAATTTTAACAAAAAGACCATGTAATAACATTCTGTTAAATTTTTAAAAAAGGCTTAACTTGCAAGATTTTAAGACTAAATCTTAAAATGTCGAAATGTGTCGATTTTTACAAAAATTACAGCTGAAAGTTACATTGAGCTACAATTTGTCAGCATAAAGCAAAGAAGTTTATCTTTTGAATCTCGCAATGTCCGACAATTAAGAAAAGTTCAGTTGTCTTTTGCGTTCTGCAGTCACAATTTGTTAAGTTCATGCGAAATTTAAAATTTGTTAAGTTTCTGTTTTTTCCTTCTTTACATCTCGTTCTTCTTTCCATTTTCTTTCGTAAGGTGTTAATTGAATTCATTATAGACGCAGTTGTAATATTTTGTATCTGCAGATTGTAGTCAGAATGATGATGTTTTATATATGAATTTTTTAATGATGTTAAATGGAGGACAAAAATTATGTTGTAGCAATTTAGAATAATCTAATGGCACAGGACACGCGTAATTACGAAAATCATTTAACACTGCCTTAACCTTTTCACCGTCCTCTCCTGTCCGCGAAAATTTCTCTTATTCCTCTGTTTTTCGCCGCATTAGAACAAACAAACATAAAAAAATCAAACAAGTAAACATCTACAAAGCGTTTTAAACGTTTAAATTTTTTTTAATGTAGAAGAACGCTTGAAGCGCGTTATGTTTGCCCTGAACGTCTTAGACGCGTTACGGACGACAAAGAGGTTAAACTGATTGTATTTTATAATACAATACGATGTCTCATCCTTCCCCCCCCCTCCTGCAAAATATGCAACGAATCCATACTAAACAATCATTGTAAATTCCTTATATATTAAATAAGTGGGATTTGACTTTTGCATCTGATACTCAATACAAACCTTGCATGCGTGTCAATGAAAATTTACGAATTTAGTTTTTATAACTAATAAACGGCAATTACAAAGCTCTTTTAATTAGTTCATAACTGACTGCCAATAAGAGAATCTTGATTAAGTTCGAGAAAAAACTGTGCTCACATTTTTACTTAACTGATAGATATACGAAAATGTATAATGTATGCTTAACATTGCGCTGTATAAGTTCTCTCTTCCAAAATCTCGCCAAATCGAAAATAGCTTTGCCAACTGGCACCCTGAGGCTGATAATATGACGCCATCGAGTAGCAGCGCCCTCTGTCACCGATGAGCAATGTTTTGTCGAAAAATAAGGAAAAAATTCTAGTTAATGGTTCACGTTAAAGCCGGTAGCGTCGTTAGCTACTGGGAAAAGGTGGAGCAGACTTAGTGTAAGTTCACGACTTCTTTGCGCTTTTAAAAGTACTTTTTTGTTCTTATTCCTCCTCTCTTTTCAATCGCAGCGCCTCATTTGCAGCCGCAAAAGTGCTATTTTTCACCGCGTTTTACAAGAAGCACGCTCCGATGGATTTACAGCAGTCGCTGCTTTTCTCCGAGAACTCAGTTTCTTAATTAAAGTTTCATAAAGTTGTTCAAACTAATGAAACGGATACGAAATGGGGGGGGGGGGGGAATTAGAGAAACTGAAGAATGGAGTGGGTTGTTTTAGGAAATGGTGCATTATGAAAGAAGGATTCTTAATCCTTTTTTCCTTTCTACTTAAAATCGGATAGAAAGTAAAGACAGAAAAGACAGGGCTTAGAATATGTTTCTTTGGTAATTAAATAATCAGACATTATAATGAACATACGGTATACTGTAGAATCTTAAGTATTAATGGAGATGAAATTGTCAGTGTATGTGTGTGTGTTGATGCTCTACAGACCTGACCGTTTGATTTAGATTTACGAAATTTAGCAATGTATATTTTAGAGAAAGAATGTGCACCTCGGAGAGGGATTTAAAATTTTTTTAATTAATTAAAAATTGAGTGAAATTTCGGCTTTTTCTGTGCAATAATTTCCGAAACTATTATTAAACAAAAAATAAAATTTATAACATTAATTTTTTTAATGTCTCTTTAATGATACGAATTTAATAGTAGTGCCTAATTTTCTCGAATCTTGACATTTCTTTCAAATAATTTTTTTCCTTAATTTCCAGCAATGGATTAATTTTTTGCCGTGAAATTATAACCGCTTTCATAGTTTCACCAAATACAAAATCGCGTGACTTTCTACCATTGATGAAAGGCAACAAAGCTGGATTCAGTTTATTATCTGTGTTGTTACGAGATAAATAAAAAAGAAAAGTTATAATTTAGCGAAATTTAGAAGATATATGAATAGATAGATTGAGAGCTCTATGATATGATAGGATTATCAATTTAGAAAGATTCGTCTACACGATAAACAGAGTTTAATTGTGGCAATTAAAATAAGACGGCATTAATGTCAGACAATTTGGAGAAATCATGGAACTAGAGTAAACGATTTATCTAAATTCAAATATAGCCAATACACCAGACAAAATAGCTATTAAATAGATAAATAAATATATCATTATTTAGGAGAATCAACACAGATACGTGGAATTTTTGTTTGTATCAATACTATAAAAAACATGTCATATATAAGGAATTTTAAAGCATGGATCATAAACCCTTGCCGAAAACTCTTTTGATTATGAGAATTTTGAAATCAAGTGCTTTCTAATAAGTTTTTCTATAACAATAATTAAGAAATTATTAATAAAAATCAACTTTATTCTGAATAAATACAGGGTGGTTATTTAGTCCCGGATCTATTTTGATGTTTAATAACTCATAAAATAATAAAGATAGATTAAAATTAATAACATAAATGGTTAAATAGACTCAAAAAATTTCATGGCCCTTGTCAATGAATGTGAACCGCTGATCTCACAGATATTCTAGGATTGTGTAAAAATGTCTCTCTAACACGCTCAACATCAAAATCACTTGTGCAAGGACGTCCGGAACGTTTCTTATCTGAGATACTTCCAATTTCTAGAAAATTCTTTTTCCACCGCAAGATGCTGTTTTTGGATGGAGGATCTTTTTGGTAAATTCTTCTGAAATTTCTCTGTGCTTGCACTATCGATTTCGTTTCTATGAACCACCAAAACATCTGTGCTTTCTCTTGTGGTATATGCATTCTCCTTAATATCGGCTCGAATAAAACATCACATACAAAAGTACTACATAGAACAAACACATCAAAAGTAAACATAACATTGCAATAGTTGCCAAAAACAAAAGAGAGAAAAATGCAATTAATAAGCAGACGATATTTAGAAAAGTACAGATATTTAGACTGGAAAATGAAATTATCTGGAATTAAAAACACGAGCAGACGATATTTACAAAAGTAAAAATATTCAAACCTGAAAAGGAAAATATATGAATTATTCCATCAATAAATGACATAAGTTTGTTTATATCTTCATTATTTTATGAGTCATTAAACATCAAAATGGGTCCGGGACTAAATAAACACCCTGTATATTAATCAAATCCTAATTTATAACCAGTAATCAGAATCCAGATATGATATTACTGATTTTTGAATATTGTTTTGTAAACTTTATTAATGTTTAATTAACTTTCTATGATTAGGTTATTTAAATGAAATGTTTAATTTTAAATTATTGCAGAGTTTGAGATTCTTTTAATGTAATTTACTGCAATGCAGCTGTCAATATATTGGATATGATTCCTTAATTTTTACTAAATTTATATCTGTGCTTTATCTTCATTGGTTAAAATAATAAATAATAATTTTTTGTCCTACTCATCTAATGAATAATTTTATATTGGAAAATGGGATTATAGATAACTCTTTTGAGATAGATAACTATAGTAATGAGAGATTTAAGAGCCTATGATATTTAAACGTAATAAACAACAAATAAATGAAGTTATTTCGCAAAGGTAGAATCTCATCAAGGCACAGAATTTAATATTTATCAACATCAATACTACAATGAAATACACATAACAGTTGTGGTACAATGAAAAAATAAATGAAATTCTATCTTCTATTGACAACATATTAGTAACACGTGATATTGTCTTTCGCAACAATAATATAATAAAACATAGATTATAGATAGTAAATTATGAGATCATCTATGAATCAGGGATGTATATTTAATAACAAAATAATTACATATTTAACAGTTTATTATTGTACTCACAAAGCAAAATAAATCTATTATCAAATGATCTTTATTTCTTTCGAAATTAGTTAATTTTCTTTGTCAGTTTCTATAAAATTCTTTATGACTGAAATCTACACAATATTTTTAATAAACCGCTGTTTAGTAAAATCAATTCCGTTTCTCAACAAATAGCCTAACAGACGTTTTTTTTTTATTATTACACGATTATAGAATTAAAAATGATCTTGCACCTTACTTTAAGATAATATTTTCAATAACATAAACTATTTCCATATTATTTTAAACTATATCCACCTGTTAACTAAGAGATTTTTCTGTCTAAAGAGATTTTTATATGTTAAAATATGCCATGTTGAATACCTGCATAAAACGATGGTGCTATTTTAATTTTTGATTGAATTACCAAACTAATTAACCATTCATTCACCAAGAAAGAATCTTTCAAAGAATTTTTTAATTTTTTTTGTATTTTTTAATTAAAGAATAAGTGAATGCAAGTAACTAAAATATTGTGTTGCTAGTATTAACAGTTTTAAATTTTATCAAGTATATTTGCGACCAAACAGCTCAAAACGCTTGGAATCATCGAATTAAAATACTAAATAAATTATATAATATAAATATAAATAATATTATAATATAAAAAGATGCTATTCCATGATTTTTAATAAATCAATCTAAATTTCAATCTTCATCAAAAAAGTTGAATGAAATAAAAATGCTAGTTATATCCGCACTGATTTGTTTCATCCTCGAAAACACAACCTCTTCATTTCTGTTACGAGTCCACTTTCTTCTGCAAAAAATATTCCAATGCTAGATGGATGTTTTAAAGTTTTTTACAACCCAAACTATAAATAGAAATAGAAAAATAAAATAAATAATAATGTTTTAATTAACTGATAAACAAGAGATGGTTATTTTTTAAAAAAAAATTTCCTTGAAACTTTTCACAACAGGATGATTTTCTGCACTATTTTTTTACAAAAAAAAAAGTTTAAATCTGAAAAACGTAGACTCTGTCACTATGATTGCGATTCCACTTCTGTTTAAAACCCATCATTTGGGTTCGAATAATTAGTTTACCGTAATTAAGGAACCACGCGTCGATATTAACTTTCCAACCCCTGCGTACAGCTTTTTTGCCATTGTCTTCTTACTGCGGTGAAACAACTTTTACAGATTCCTCTTAAATGTGAAGCTCTGGTTTGCAAATGACCAAGACCAATTTATACACACACACTCAAAGCGGAACCGAAAAATGATTTGAATCTACTGATTTGATCTTTCAAATAAATTAATAGATGATAATCGAAATCCATTAATAACTGATAAGCGGGAAAAAATTTCTCATGAAAAGTTTAAAATGTAAATTTATGATAAAAATCTGTGAATATTATATATTTTTTAACACAAAAATTTCATTCCATGAATGGTTATTCTTTTGTCATGCAACTTCTGAAATATCCGAAAACTCTGTTCGTTAGGAATATGGATGCCCGAAATCTAATCTTATTCGACTGCGCCAAATAATTTGTAAAAAGATAATATTCGGGGGAAAATGAGGGACGGATGCAATTCAAAAACAACTTTTGATGATGATTAAATATTACTCTTTTTTTCGAAGATTTTTGTTACTCTTTATTCTTTTCTATATAATATAAATTGGTTCCACTAGCTTTTATTTATTTATCAGTGGTATATTTTTGAATAAAATGATAGCGCAGGTATTTTAAATAATCGAGTATAAATCTCATGAATTTTTTTCAAAGGTATTTGTTAGTCCTTAGTTCTTACTAATACAATATACATTATTTATATCCGCTCTTAAGTTATTTATCCGAAATTTGCACCTTTTTTTTTACTGAAGTGTATTTTCCAGTAAAATTGTTGCACAAAAACTTTTTAATTAATTGCATTTAAATCACAAGAGTTTTTGTTCCTTCGTTTTATTGAAGTGATTATTGTTTTTTTTCAGTAAAACTATTACGCAAAATTTTCAAATGATTGAATTTAAAATGCATGAATTTCTAAAAGATATTTATTAGTTTATATATATAATATACAGGGA
>JAPMOR010112767.1:56344-77521 GCA_026543865.1 Argiope aurantia | reverse complement strand
GTGTCAGTGGGATCCAAGAACACCTTTGGTTCGACAGTGAATGCTGGAGCATATCCCTCCTGAATTACAACTGGGAGAGAATGCCTTCCAACCTCTTGAGCCAAGTAACTGAAATTGTGATTTTGGAATGCTTGTGTGTCAGTGGGACCCAAGAAAATCTTCGGTTCCGCAGTGAATGTTGGAGTATGTTCCTCCTGAATTATAATTAGTCCGTTAAAAGAGAGTTTCTTCCAATATAATAAGCCAATCTAACTGGAATTGCGATTTTGGGATTCTTGTGTGTCTGTAAAATCCTAGAACATCTTCAGTTCCACAATGAATGTTGGAGAATATTTCTTCAAAATTGCAATTTGGTGTGATGGCCAAGCTAGACGTTTAAGGGTATTCGATAAAAGATCGATGAGCAGAAAAAAATAAAAAATAACGAGTACTAACTTTAGTAAAAATGACGCAGATATAACGTTTTGTTTTATTATTCCTCCAGGAATATGTTGCAGATAAGTCATTCTATAGTACCATTCTTCAAGCAAAATACTATGGAATGTGTCTTCTTGTATTATCAATATCCTCGCAATAATGTTGAATGTCTGTCGTTCTTCCATTGGAGCTACTATTGAGAGTAAAATTCTGGTATTATTTTGGTAACTCTTCTTTCTTTTTCTTCTGTGTCACCTATTTTTTCTTTAATAACGATGAAAATCATTACCAAATGACTTGGACATTAGGGTGCTATTGGAGGGTTGCGAGAGAATATATCTCAGTGTTCTGTGGTTGGACAGGTTTTCTCTAAAGGCAATGTTAATTAACAACATCTGATAATGAAAGTGGATTATTAATTGTTTCAGTGGCTCGTATACTAGTTTTTTTTTTAATGTAAAGAACTGCGCTTACAACACAGTGCCATTTTTATAAATTTTCGCTGACAATTTATGGCTTGAAAAATAAAGTACAAATTAAACTATTCCTAATTTTTGTTTCTCTCTTTGACTCGTCTGAATACTTCTAAATACTGTGAGAACTGTTTCCTACATCTTGGAGAAAGTCTTTTACTCGATGTGTGCTTTGCTTTTCTCTTACGTCTGTAAATTGAAGAAACACGATTCCAGGCAAAAGGGATAAGTTTTCTGCACTGCTGTTGTGAATGTAGTCCTTAGGCTCCAGAACAATGAAATTTAACACGAGATTTTAGGACGATCCCTTAAATCTCGCATCTTAGAGGATACTCCATTCCCTATCCCACTAACGTGTGATCATAAGACCCCCGATTACTCCCAGACTAAGCGCAATCAAGCCTATATAAAGGATTCTACGTTACGGATTTCCGATAGAATCAATATTCGTAAGATAGATACTCTATGATACTGCACCGTCTCAATGCAGTCTTTCGTATGCAGATAAAAAAATCTTTAAAAAATTAACTTATGTATAGAAACCTTTAAAGAAAAGGATATTAAATTAACCTAGGCTTAAAAACTTTTTGTGATGAATCACGAATTATGCAAGGTTTTTCAATCCTTTTAACCATGATTTCATTTGATGTAGCTGATTTTTTTTATCCACGCTATTGTAACAAACTCAACGTAAATAAAACTTTAAGAAAATGGGTGATGTCGTTCGGGAATTCACGAAAGCATTTTTCACCTGCTTAAAGTAACCCCACTGGAACTCGCGGTGCTTTCTCGCGTACTCTTGAGAGGCTTAGCATGGCCGAACCTTCGAAATCTCAGCCACTTGTCACGCACACGTGTAGAAATAGAGTTGGCGATAAATCATAGCGGATTACGCCATTTATTTTGACCCCTCACAAATTCCGAAGGGAGGCGAAGAAATGCTCAGACGATTTTTTATTTTATTTTATTTGAAAAAAGAAGGGGCTGAAAGGTTTATTTATTTCACTATTACGTCCCAGGTAGATCTTGGAGATTGGTGAACCTTTGAACGCGTGATGATATTTTTTATCGGAATTGATTTTAGCAGTTATTTAGAGGAGAGGTGAGTAGAAAGAGCTGGAATATACAACTAAAAAAACCTTTTTTCGCTTTTATTGTAACGAAATTTTTTATTAAACATTAATTTATCTATATTAAATTATAAAAACGACATCATAAATTTAGAAATAAATGGGAATGGTCATCTCACAACTTCTCCTTTTTCCCTAATATAATGTGTCTCCCTCACACCCTAACCATATAAAAAGTACGGACCTTAGGAAAGCTCACTAACTTCACTAGTGCTTAGATTTTTATTTTCAGCGCCCTTTACATGAGTGCTTAATGATCCGTAGTGTAGTGGAAAAAGTAAATGTACATTTTAAAAGCTTTTTTTTCAACTTATTGTAACCGAAATTTGGAACAGCGTTACAATTTTGGTAATAAGGTAATATAATAAAATTTTGATTTATCGCATTTACATGCATGTGAATGCAGAGACTGGCCCTGTCAATTCTTAATCAGATTTAATTAAAAATCTGATATGTATCTACGTTTCAGAAGCTAAAACTGCTTACCAAATTTCATTTATCTAGTTCTTTACGATTTTTTATGTTATTGCACTCGAATAGGCTGGCAGACAGACTTCCTTTGAAAACAGTGCATTCTAATTTGATGTAAGTTATACATTCCAAACTTCATCCATCTAATACGAAGCCTTTACAGTAGTTTTGTTCACGGGCAGATGTATATAATTCAAAGAATATGCTTTTCAGGAAGGTTTGAAACATGAAAATTCGTCGAAATCTCGAGTTCGAATTTTTGGACGAATACAATACTATCTTTTTGTACTCAGAATACTATAAAGTAAAAATACATATTTAATGAAGAGTGAGACGATACACATATTTATTATTTTGAAGGTTCTATGTTTCTGCAGCTCATTCCCAATTCAGTTTCAGGGCTGTAATGCCCTTATAATTGAGTCTCGACTTCCCAGCTGGATGAGAGTCGCGACCCGATAACAAGACACCTAGGGCTCACTAATTCCATAAAAAATCTCCCACTCTCTTGATGTTAAAGCTTAAGGAGAAAGCCATACAACAAAACGTTTGATAGCTTAATATAGCTTTAGAGCTTAATAGAGTTTCTGCGGGGAAAGCAACCTCCCCAAGATGTAGAAATCCCTCTAGGCACATCTCCAGCCTCACCTAAAATAGTATTTATTAAATCTTGAAAAATAGCAATTTATGAATCATTACTGTCAGATAATTAGTTATAAATCAATAGCTTTTACATAGACAGAAAATGTAAATTTCCCAAACATATTCAAGAAATACAAATTTGCCCATAACATTTAATACAATCTGTCTACAAACGAAGAGTAAGATATCGAGTGCTCCAAACTAGTCGTGTCACAATAGCAAATTTCTAAACCTTCAGAAAGAGGTCCCTACTTCCAGTTCGGGAAAAAATTCTCTAAATCACATAAAGAACTATATTTTACGTTATTTGATTCAATAGATTTATACTTGGAAAATTTACGAAATCTAAATTTTAGCGTAGCTTTCAAGTTCTATTAATCCTCTCTAGTGAACTAGTTTTGACTTCTTAAAATTGTAATCAAAGAAAATGGCAGTCTTATACATAAAAAAGGCTACTGAGTCATGAAGCCTTGACTTTTTGTATTTAAAACCAATCAACCTCATTCAAATATCATCCGTAGATTTGTGTATCTTCATCATTCTGCTATATGTATGTATTCATAAGAATCATTCTGCTATATGTATCTACTTATTTCATGTCTTCTTTTATATGAATTTGTCCGAATTTAATCAAATTTTGCATATTTATTAAATACTAGCCGCCTTTGGTGACCAGCCATTTCTCCAGTATTACCGCTCGATACAATTTTCAATTAAATATTTTAAGTAACTGGTCTCTTAATAAATTCTCAAACAAAACATTTTTAATATTCAAATTTTGATAGTCATACCAAACTTATACTGTTGTTTAGATCGTTTCGTTCAATTTACTATATATATTTTGCTAATTTATTGTCATTTCCGGTAAAACTTCAACTTTAATTTAAAGTGGAAATGATGAAACTGCAATTACTATAAAGATATTTTTAATAAAACCAAGCGTTTTATTTTATTTATCATCTTTATCGTTATTTGTTTATTTATTATTATTATTAAATATGAGTACTGCAAACAGAATCACTTGGTATTTCAGTTTATGTGAACTACAAAATATTTTTCATCATTTATGTAATATCTCAAAGAATAATTCAACAAAAACTTCTCAGATTCAGCATAAAATTCAGTTTTTAGTTTCGCTTTCAAAAGGATTGAAATGAAATCAATAATAATAATTTGTTCCGGTCTATAAATATATTTCAAAAATTATGAAGTCTAAATTTAATGCAGTAAGGTATCATATTCTGAGAAATATTCTGGACACACCAAATTTTAAATAAATGAATGAATGTTTCTATTTTCCATGATCAATTAAGACTTATTTATAAAGTTTTAAATGTTAAAAATTTAGAAAAACTCACCATTTTCATAATCTTAGGCCAATTAATTTTGAGAAACCTGCGCGCTGATTGGCGTATTTTCTTTGAAAAGATCGATGGAAAATCTAACATTATCCTTTTTTTATTGAATAGTGATATTAAAATTTTCATAAATCAGTCAGTTTAAGTGATTGATTTAGTTGATTGGAAATTAACTCTTTTTATTTAAAATATTAGTGTTTCAAGAACATTTTGTTAATTGTGATTTCCACAGCAGAAGCTTTATGTAAAATCAAAAACTCGTTATTTATTTGAGCATTTATTGAATCAAGTTACATAAAATATAATCATTTATCATTTAGACCATTTTAGCAGATCTGTGTCTTACTAAAGATTTACAAATTTGTTGTGTGGCCCTGATTTGAATGGATATCCTGTTCATATTAAACAAAACTTGCCTTAAAATAAAACTGATTTATTGGATTAATAATATAGAGAGTGTAAAAGATCATAAAATAATTTACTTGAATTTATTTTTTTAGAAAAAATAATATTTCATATTTGTTTCATTCTGCCGAAAATTATATTTTTGCAGATTTCATTTCCAAAAAAATTTAATTTATTTTTAGTTGGAGCTTTAATCAATGTGATGGCAACACTTTGAAAAAAGCTAATTTTTCCCATGAATGCGAAACGTGCTCATGCAGCTTAAATTTTATTATTATTTTTTAAGAAAAAAATTGTTGAAAAACATAGTTAAAATATTTATTTAAAAATTCCTTAAAATTAGAAATTTAATTTTAAGATTAAAACATTGGTATCGTTTAAAAGATAAATTTTTGATCTTTAACTTCATGTAAAAATGTTTTTTGTGCGGTAATATTTTCGGAAGTTATAGCAGAAACACGCAAAATTTCGCTTAATTTTTAAATAAATAAAATTCTAATTAAAAATTGGAAAAAATACCCCCCAGGTGCACATTCCCGACCTCCAAAGTATACACGTGCCAAATTTGGTAGCTGTATGTCAAACGGTCTGGCCTGTAGAGCGCCAACACACACACACACACACACACATAATAAAGCTCAATGTGTGTATGTGTAAGTATAGATACAGATATATATAGAAGAAAAGAGAAAGAATATTGCCAACTCTTCAAAGTATAAAAATTAATTAAATATTCTGTGAAATAGAAATTCTGTTAATTAAGAATTTACTTTTTTTATACTTTGAACTAACTTGCCTCTATTTTTTAAATTTATCTCTATTTTAATAAGTCTTTTTAACAATAATTTTAATTGGTTTTAAAATAATTATTTAAACATGCTTAAAAACAAGTTTAAGTCACTCGGTCGAATAAAAATAAACTTTCTCATATTTTATTTATGAAAAAAATTTGTACTACTGATATAACAAATATTATTAATTCTGGTGAAATCTAATGTTAGTAGTTTAAAAAAATTATGCGATTCAATTGATATTTTAATTTTAATCAGAAAGGTTTTCCACATAAATAGTTTTTTTTTAAATATTAAATATTTTATACGGATACGAGAAAGTAAAACAGCTTTAAATTTCGCGAAGAATCATATTTTGTTGTTGTTTTTTAATTCTACAAATTTAATTCTGAAAATTTGCAAAATCTAAATATTTAAATAGCGCCACGGTACTATTAGTTATCTATCTATATCTATACTTATAATAAAACTTGATGTGTGTGTGTGTGTGTGTGTGTGTGTGTGTTGACGCTCTACAGGCCTGACCATTCAAACTACAGCTACCAAATTTGGCACGTGTATACCTTGGAGGCCGGGAATATGCACCTGGGGGGTATTTTTTCGAATTTTTAATTAGAATTTTATTTATTTAAAAATTAAGCGAAATTTTGGCGTGTTTCTGCTATAACTTCCGAAAATATTACCGCATAAAAAACATTTTTACATCAAGTTAAAGATTAAAAATTTATCTTTTAAAGGATACCAATGTTTTAACCTTAAAATTAAATTTTTATTTTTAATGAATTTTTAAATAAATATTTTAAATATATTTTTCAACAATTTTTTTTTCGTACAAAATAAAAATAAAATTTAAGCTGCTCGAGCACGTTTCGTATTCATGGGAAAAAATTAGCTTTTTTCAAAGTGTTGAGATCACATTGATTAAAGCTCCAACTAAAAATAAATTAAATCTTTTTTGAAATAAAATCTGCAAAAATATAATTTTAGGCACATGTCTGTAGGAAAGGAATCATATATGAAATATTATTTTTTCTAAAAAATAAATTCAAGAAAAATTATTTTATGATCTTTTACACTCTCTATATTATTAATCCAATAAATCAGTTATATTTTAAGGCAAGTTTTCTTTAATATGAACAGGATATCCATTCAAATCAGGGCCACACAGTCGATTTGTAAACCTTTAGTATGTCACAGGTCTGCTAAAATTGTCTAAATGGAAAATGATTATATTTTATGTAACTTCATTTAATAAATGCTCTAATAAATAACGAATTTTTGATTTTACATTAAGCTTCTGCTGTGGAAATTACGAATAACAAAATGTTCTTGAAACACTAATATTTTAAATAAAAAGAGTTAATTTCCAATCAACTAAATCAATCACTTAAACTGGCTGATGTATGAAAATTTGAATATCACTATTCAATAAAAAAAGGATAATTTTAGATTTTCCATCGATCGTTTCAAAGAAAATACGCCAATTAACGCGCAGGTTTCTCAAGATTAATTGACCTAAGATTATGAAAATGTTGAGTTTTTCTAAATTTTTAACATTCAAAACTTTATAAATAAATCTTAGTTGATCGTGGAAAACAGAAACATTCATTCATTTATTTAAAATTAGGTGTGTCCAGAATATTTCTCAGAATATGATACCTTACTGCATTAAATTTAGAATTCATAATTTTTGAAATATATTTATAGGTCGGAACAAAATATTATTATTGATTTCATTTCAATCCTTTTGAAAGCAAAACTAAAAACTGAATTTTATGCTGAATCTGAGAAATTTTTGTTGAATTATTGTTTTAGATATTACATAAATTAAGAAAAATATTTTGTAGTTCACATAATACTTAAATACCGAGCGATTCTGTTTGCAATGCTCATATTCAGTAATAATAATAATAAATAAATAACAATAAAGATGATAAATAAAATAAAACGCTTGGTTTTATTTAAAAATACCTTTATATTAATTGCAATTTCATCATTTCCACTTTAAATTAAAGTTGAAGTTTTACCGCAAATGACAACAAATTAGCAAAATATATATAGTAAATTGAAAGAAACGATCTAAACAACAGTATAAGTTTGGTATGACTATCAAAATTTGAAGATTAAAAATATTTTGTTTGAAAATCTATTAAGAGACCAGTTACTTAAAATATTTAATTGAAAATTGTAGTGAGCGGTAATACTGGCGCATCGGCTGGTCGCCAAAGGCGGCTAGTATTTAATAATATCTTATTTGTACACTAACATTCCAAACAAATTATGCTTCATTCTTCTGTGACTAAAACCAATCAGAAAACTTTGAATTTCATTATTTTAAAGAAACCTAAGACCTCTTCGGGAAAACGGAATCCATTTATTGATTGACTTTTCTTGGGGCAGTCATTGAAATGTTCCGTTGATTGGTCTTTTGAGATTAAAATTAAAGTGTTGGCAAATTTTGAATTTCATTACTTTAGACCTATCAACGATCACCTATGGGAAAGGAATCTGTTGACTGGATGATCTTCCTTGAGGCAACCGTTGAAATGGTCTAAAATAAGTTTTCTAGAATGCATATCTAAGTTAGTTTTGATCGGAAAACAGCCGTATTTAAAACTATTTTTTTAATGCTAAAGAGCTAAGAATAGACTGGATTGTTTACATAGACCAAGAATATTTCTGAGATAGATTAGGTTCCTCAGATAGACCATTAACTTTTCTTAGATAGATCGGATTGCTTAGATAGACCAAGATTATTTCTTTGATAGATCGAATTTCTTAAATGGGAAAAGAATATTTCTTCGATAGGCCAGATTGCTTAAATGGACCAAGAATATTTCTTCGACAGATTGAATTACTTAGATAGATCAAGAATATTTCTTTAATAGATCGAATTGCTTAAATATATCAAGAATATTCCGTCGATAGACAGATAGAAAGGATTGCGTAGATATTCCAAGAATATTTCTTCGATGGACCAAATTGCTTAAACAGATCAAGAATATTTCTTAGATAAATCAACTTTCAGATGAGTTCATAAGATTCATTTTTTGTAATTTTTTCAGCATTATATTTATTGATTTAAAAGACACAAAATATAATTTCTCACGCCATTTAGAACTTTTTTTATCATTTGGAACTAAATGACTTTCTCTTACAGTTTAGAAATTAAGAACAAATATCCTGAACCAATATCAATGAAAGTGGATATCCTGAATAAAAATATATGTAAAAAAAGATTATTGAATATTGAAAATAAAAAATAAAAATATTTTACGCCCAAATAACAAAAATATTTTACGCCCAAATAACAAAAATATTTTACGCCCAAATACATATTTTCGTTTGCTTAATAGAAATATCGATTTTAACAAAGAAAAAAACCCTTAAATGGAAGTAACTTTGTGACAATGAAGTACATGTTTTAAATGCGACGATACTTTTTACACATTAAACAAGACACTCAACTTCCAGTTACAAAAAAGATTTTACCAATTTTTTTTTCTTTCAAGAGCTTGGAACTGAATTTCAAAATCACTTAGCAGTACTACGAACACGACTATGCACTTATGTTGATTTGATTATTTTCTGTCACTTCTACTTTTTACTATTTATTTCTACTAAGTGAAGCTAAATATATTCGTCAAACTTCTAAATCTACATTGTTTCGGCCGTTAAGAACTTATTTTGAGTGATTGCAAAATCTTTTTTTTTTCTTAACTGCCGTGCTAAATAAATTTTGGATGAATAAAAGCTGGGTTTAAGACGAAAGAATAACTTTCCTTTTTTGCTTCTTTTCAGTTGAAACAATTCAAATTTTCTAAGCAAGAAAGAATTTGCTGATGGAAATTTTATTTAAGAATTAATGATCAAATGCAACAAAAATAATGATCTAAGAAAAATTATTCAACAATTCTCATAAAAAACAACCTGAAGCTCTTTCCTTGTAAATATTATATATATATATATATATATATATATATAATCACAATGAATATTCATATATATAGAGATAGATAGATAGATATAAAGATACGTATATATGTACACTATCTATCAATAAGTATTTGGTCTTCTTTGCAAATGAGAATATTTGTGGTCTTGATCTAAGTCACGAATTCTATACTTCAATATCATGTAGGAAACAGCATTGGCATTAATCGCACGCAAGATGCTACGGAGTTCAGAAGTGACTGACTTCGAGAAAGACATAACTGTCGGATATAATCAAATTGGCCTGTTCTTAAGGAAAACATCTAATGAGTTAAACATTCTGTAATCAACGGTTACTTTTATTAAGAAGTGGAAAATGAGTGGCGATTGTCGGAATGTGCTTCATCTGGCAAACCCACGATAGACACCGACGAGTGATGTCCAAAGAAATTCGGAGAAGCCGCACCAAACTGGTGTCCAGCAAGCAACCGGGACTGTTTTTCGATAAATACCATCCCCACGGAAGCCCATTTGCTTGGTTTCCATGATCGTATTGCCGCTCATAACCCTTTGATTACAAAATCTAACCGCGCTGCTAGGTTGAGGAGGTGTAAGGCACACCGAAATTGGACCGTAGATGAGTGGAAACAGGTTCTCTGGTGTAATGAATCAAGATTCAATCAGTGACAGTCGGATGGCAGAGTCTGGGTTTGGTGTATGCATGAGGAACACCTTTTGCCAGAATGCATTGAGCCTATACTAAAGTTTTGGCGGAAGGTGAAATTATGGTCTGGGAATGTTTCTCGTGGTATGGACTGGGACCCGTGATCCCAATTCATGGTAAGATGAACGCCGATTCCTATTCTACTATTCCAGACAACAATCTACTTCTTATTCTGTGACAGTTTTACGGGTTGGATCATTATTATTTCCAGGATGGCAGGGCCACTTGTCAAGCTGCGAGGTCCACCATGGATTGGTATAATAACAATGGAGTGAACCAACTGGACTGATCAGAGTCCAGACGTGAATCCTATAGAAAACCTCAGGTACGAGTTGGATCGCCGAAGTAAGGGGTCCTGCAAAATCGGTAAAAGAACTGTCATGTCTTCTCCAAGTCCAGTGGAAAAAATACTACTGTCCATCATCAAACAAATGTGGAAAGCATGCCCCGGAGGTTTAAAGCTATAATAGCCTCAGATGGAGGCTCTACCAACTATTGAGAATGAATAAATTGTGTTCATTTCTTTCATCCCAGATGTCAAATTACTGGTGTGTATGTGTGTGCGTGCGTGCGTGCGTGCGTGCGTGTGTGTGTTTTAGTATACGAAGTATAGAGAAAACCTTTTAATCGTCAAAATATTCGAATTTGAAATTTTGATTAATCTCCACAATTTAGACTTCACGTTAGAATTCACTCCACGGTAGAATTCGAAAAAACGCATTTTTGGAAGATGTCTGTCTGCCCGTCTGTGATAAATCAACAACGCTTTGAGCTAGATAGATAAAATTTGGTGTATGGTCTTTACACCAAATTTGTCGATTTCTATCCAATTTTGAGCAACATCTATTCTGAGAAAGTCTGTCTGTCCTGATGTCGGAATATAAGTTAAATGATAATTACTAAAGTACAAACAACGATGATAAAAGCGAGATGGTTAAAATTTGATATAAAAATTTGACATCTATATTCTAGATGCCTATCAAATTTTGAAAAAAATCCAACTAGGGTATAGAATGTGTGTGCGTCTGTACTTTTAAAAGCATGAAAATGCGATAACTCAAAAGCGTAATGATATAAATATATGCGATTTTATGGTATTATTTGGTATGAATTTTATGACTGTAACTATTATTCGGTGTCAAATTTTTCTTTCAATAGATCTGAAAACGCGTGTCTAAAACACAAATGTACTTTTATAAGAGAATATGTGAGAAAGTTTTGGGGAAACCACTTTTGCTAGTTAATCTTTTATTTCATTCATTTATTTACAAGTTCTTTTTTATCAGATATCCATAACAATGAAACGTGAAGAAAGCTGAAACAACAAGAAACAGTAGCTACATAAAATTTCCTCAAATATATTCACCACACTATATATTGATACCGTTTCGTAAAACGCATCGCTCCGGAAATGTGCAGTTTTGTTTCCCTTTAAAGCCAGTGAAATTGGGTTGCTTCTAATTGATCGGCCGCTGCCTTTGACAGAGATAAGTCGGTCGAAATTGATGATCGTTCGCGAGTGTTCGTGAAGTGAGGGGCGAGGTCGCCTTCGATGCACGCCAAGGAACGGGTATCGCGTTACACTTAATTATCTCGAAAAAAGAACCCCTGTCTTCGCCGGACGATGAAATGATTTCTGTCAAGAATTTGGTGACTGATGTCAAACCGAGGTAACATCATTTTTACGATAATGAAAAGAGTTTAAGAAGGGCGATCGGGGGGGGGGGCGTCCACATAGTGAGAGATAGCGTGCTCTTTATTGTCTCCGGAACCATAGATATTGGATTCTATGTAGAGAGAACGAATAGTCTCCCGTTGATTATAGAACCTTATGGAGCAAAAATTATTATTGTTGAACACGTATTTCTTTTTTAATGCCAAATTCTGTATTTAAATTTATAAATTAGACTAATTAGTTCGTCAAATATTAACATGTGCTCCTTTTGCAGGTTGAGAACTCTCAAAGTATTGTTATAGTACTCGTCACAGGTTGCCTGATATTTACTATGCAACACTAGACGCGGCGTCTCTTGCCCAAGCCTAATTATCAATAAGTTGTGAGGCAAATATTCTACGACAGCATTTCAACTCCTTTTGGAACGAAATTGTTGATTTCATTTTAGGAAATCACAAGTGTTTTTTTAATCAACTCTATTTCGTTAAAAAGTAAATTGTCATTTACTTTGATATGAATGGATTAATTGCGTCAATTGTTCAATTATAAAAATAAACTTTAAGAATAGGTCTATACAATGACAAAAATTTGGTATTGCTATATTCAAGGCCATTTCATACTAATATTTTATGTTTAGAATAAGACTTCGTACTCAATCCATGTGTGGTCTATATTTGTACTCAACCAAGTATATAGTATGTATACTTCAGAATGTTTCATTGACAAAATTTTCTCTATCCTTTGTGAATTTCATTAAATCAACACAAAAGTATCTTAATTTGTTACCCATTTCAGGATTTATTTTAGGCTAGAAAAAATTTCTTAAGTCCAGGGAAAAAAACTCGACGATAACACTATGCATTATAGAAAGAAAAAAATCCATAATTTACTTTCCTTATTATTCGATGAAAGCGAAACCTTCTAAATACAACCCAAAGCGGGAACTAACAATCAGATAAATAGCTCTAGAATTCTCGAATATTCTGATTCCATTAGACATACCTTCAAATGAATTAACTCTCAAGATGAGTGCTATTGTTATGTTTCTTAGAAATTTAAATGACCATCCAGGTTTAATTAATGGAGAATTAAAAGTCATTATGCAACTCCGTAATTCTGGATAAACGATTTTAGAAAAGCAGTTATCATGCCGAAAATATATCTCATCCCCATCCGACTTAATCATGCCTTTTCAAAAGTTCCTTTTTCTTTAAAAAATAAAAAACGAACGTTGTTTCCAATAAAGTTTGGAATTGCTACGGGTATAACAAGTCTGAGAAACAAGCAATTCACAGAGTTTGATTACAATTACTAAATGTTGTATTTACTCATGGGAAACTTTTATCAGAACCTTTCTAAGAGTCAAAAAATCCAACAATATTCTTTAAATAAATTGCCAAATACAATGAACAAAACAAGCAGAAGTAGTCTCCTCGAAAATTTCTCTCGTGCTCTTCAATACATTTTTTTACCCTCCTCCCCTGCCTAAAATTATGAACCCTGGATAAGGCCACGAAACTCTTGCAGTGCATCAGTGAACGGTAGTTACAAAATATGGATTTGTGTGGTAATTTTTGCTGAATATATTGTGAGAGTATGTATTTTGGATGCCTTTTTGCTGTCTAATCGACACCGAAACACAGAATTCACAGAATTACAAATCAAGTCCCAAGATATCACACTGAATTTTATTTATTTAAATGAAATGACGTTTATGAGTTATTATATTTAAATACATGTGAAAATACAGATCGATGGACCTTCAACTCTTTATTTCAGATGTTAAATCTATGGATCAAATACTATCCAATCAAAGTCCAATCACTAAATTTCATCTGTCTAGATCAAAGTGTTTTTTGAGTTATCATGTTCACAAACAATCAAGCAAAATGCCAAAAATGTGTTTTTTGGACTCTGAAAACATGGCGCTTCGTCAGTTGTTCGAAAAGAAAAGTTCTTTTTCATGTCTTTTGTAATAAGTGTTCAAAATTTGTTTGAATTAGACATAGTTGCTAAGCATTTATATATTTGCAATGACTTTTATTTCTATAAAGATTATGCAATGGCTATAGAAACATGAAGAAATGACGCGAGTAAGGGTATACTTCAAAAATAAATACCAATATAACTGTCTAAAAAAGCTTGATTCGATAAAAAACTTGAGTTTTTTTTAACCTTAAGTAATATTTATTTGTTGGTAATTTGAAAATTTAGCCAAAGCGATATTCCTAAAAAAATTTCATTTCGTAGTTCTGTCGCAGCATTATTTCACAAATATTAAGTTATTCAAATATTTAATTATGAGCAAAATGATTACTAAGAATAGTGCTTCAAAAAGTTCGCAAAATACAAAAACTACGTAGTTTTAAAAATTTTTATAATACGCTGTTGTAAATCTATAATGGATTATAAGAAATATAAAAAACAGTTTCTAAAATTAATTTTAAACTTATCTTTTTAATTGAAATATTCTTAAAACTGCAATAATTCAATAGAAAAATCTTTATTATGAACTTTAATTCTTCGAATAATCTTTCTTCATTTGAAGGATTATTAACTAAATTGTATAATTTAGTTTTAAGGCAATGTTAAGAGATACAAATATGCATTCTTTCACTCTATATAACACATATTATATATCCAAAATTAGTAATCAGTGTTAACATGATTAATATTTATTATAGTTTTGTTTTAAAGTTTTAAACAATGTAAAATGATCCAAATATACATTATTTATTTCACTGTATATATCCAACTTCATATTTGAAAAATTTATAATAAGTGTTAACATAATTAACAATTTACTAATTTTTAAGACCGTCAAAAATTTCAGCTCTTTAAGCAAAAAAATGTAATTGTCGAAAATAATAAATATAGATCGACTGCTTAGTGAATAAAATTTCTTTAAAGAAAAAAAAAATGATTAAATATTTTCAGATCTACGAAAATTTTATAGCCTTTAAACATCTCGCATTTCGTTGCCATCCTTCAGAATTCCTTAAAGTATGGGAAACTTATATGCACCGCAAATGAATCAAATTTCTTTTAAGGAAAAAAAAAATAACGAAATATTTCAGAAGAAAAAAAATTTCAGATCTTCAAAAATTTTATAGCTGTGCAATCTTTCAAATTTAAAAATCATTATTCACAATTCCCCAAAAGTACTGTAACCTTAACTGCTGAACGACTCGAAAATTTAGGGTAAGCAACTCTGCCCATTTATCTAAAAATGCAAACTAAACTTTGCAGCAGCGCGCTGTATGACACATTCATTGCATATTTACACCCACAGTTACAGTGAAATATGCAATGTTCTCTCTCCCGAAGAGCAGCATCAACACACTGGAAAACAACCTCTTCAATTCTAATGCTTCACGATGGCGGTTTTGCAATAAATCCAAATCCTTCCTTGACTGTGACCGCATACAACGGCCTGCTCAAACGACGCTATAAAACTCGCGGAGAGAGCGAACCACTCCCTTCGGAACTGATGATATACACGCGTTTACAACGTGCGAAAAAACAAGCAAAAGATCTCTAACCATTGCCGTTCCCCTGCAAATAAAAAGCCATCGAACGTATAGAATAGATCCCAACTCATTAGGTTCGACCGACCTCTTCCCGAACATTGACCGTTGACAGGCCTCTTTTGGCCCATCGCCAGTTCCCTCCCCCCCACTTTGGGGCTGTCTCTGCCCCATTTCTGTACGTGTGGCCGCCCTTGCATTTCCAAGTCCGCGAGTGGATATTGACGTTTATGGCCGGACGAAGAGATGTAGAAAGTTTGGGACTTGATTTGGGTTGATGTCAGAGTTTGAATTTGAAATGGACCCCAAGTTGATTTGGGCAATTTCCGTTTGTAGCCTAAGAGGGTTTATTCTGCTTCTATCAGAAACAAACTTGCAATTCATGCATCTTAGTTTTTAAAATGTAAAAGTTCGTTAAAATTAAATTTTGTAACACTGTATTAAGTTAAAAAAGAATCTTTAACTGTATCAATATCATTTTTAAATACCCGGAAACACTCTTTTTTTCCTGTCATTTTTTGATTTCATCATTTTTATTTTTGCTATAGTCTAATAATATTAATTTAAAGAGTAAATTATGAATTACTCAAATTTACGAATGCACATAAAAATAAAACACATTAATAAAATGTTTTCACTTAATTGAAAACGAATTTGTACTGTTTAAAAAATGCATTCTAATTTATTTATTTTTTCTGTTCTTCGTGCTTTTTCAGATCACGAGCATTTTTACACCATTTGGCTTTTGCATGGAATAAAGATATTTTTGAGATTTGTACTGTTCACGGGTTAAAAATCATGTTTCAAAATACATGATTTGTACCCCATGCACAGCTTCGCGATTTAAAAAGCAAATTATTACTTAAACAAATTCTGCATCAAATAGCCAAGAAAAAGTTTATAAAAATAAATTCAAACTAAATTTGAACATTTAAATTACAGTCCTAAAAGACTTATGAAAGATATCATAAACATGTATAGACTTTTAAACCTGACGAAATGGACTCTCCAAAACTTCCTCGTATACTCTTGAATAGAAATGTTATCCACCTTATGTTTGGGGGGGGGGGGTGTATAAAGTAGTGAATCTTTAAAAAAGCCTTCAACGGGCTAACTGTTCATATTTTCATTTCCACATGTGAGAGTTATATGCTTTGTCTTACAATAAAGAAAACCAGTATTTTCGTGTTAATTGCACAGCACTGGAAACAATTATTACGCAATATGAATCTTTGATATGAATTTAGCTTTCTTATTAAATTTAGCGTGCAATTTTCAGTGATTTTTTTGGCGCTTGACTGTCGGCATGCGGTTAATACAAAAGTACCAGAAAACTGAATATGTATTTTGTACGTCTTTTTTTCCGAGAGATTAAAACCAAAATTAGGTATGAAATTACGGTAGTAGTTACAAGAATACGTGCCGAATTTCATTTATTTAAGTTATTCGATTCTGAATTATCACATTTCCATACATGAAAAAATAGAGAGAGTACAACGGTCAAACCTCTGGCGGATTCGATTCAAAATTTGATACAGACTTAAACTAACCTCCGTGTGGGCATCTCGAAATGAAGATGAGATGCTTCCGGTATGGTGGTTGGATCTCACCACCCTGGTGGGTACATAAATAGGTGGGGGATCTGGCTACTCCAATCGATAACGGGACGTACTTCCTTCGGGAAGGGTTGTACCGTGGCCGGTGATGGCCTTTAGGACTCCACCACAGTCCCGCCAATGTTGCTGTTGCGGCGGTCCGCTCATTCAGTATTCTTTATCCGTGTGCTTTCGAGCGGTCGGAGAGTGTCAGTGACATGACTTACAGACCTACACTTTAGATGCTAAAATTGTAGACTAAATTTCATTTACCTATGCTGTTACATTTTTATATTATCACGTTTAGATGCATGCAAAAGTACAGACAAATGGCAGCTGTCTGACGGACTTTTCTTGAAAGTTTATACCGATTTACATCATAAATTTAAATTTTTGAACCAAATTTTATTTATACAGCTCTTTGTGTTTTGTTTTTTATTGCGTTCGCTTGCAATCCTACAACCGGACAGACGATTAAACAGACTTTCTTCTTATGATTCTCTTTCAAAATAATATAGAAATCTACAAATTTGGTGTCAAATATAACAAATTTTATCCATCTACTTCAAAGCCCTTTTGTGTTATGTGTTCAATCTCTGTGAGGTCTAAAACGGGGAAATTAATTGAATTTATATTTTTCTTAACCACTGCAATATTTTCTTATTGCATACTTCCTTTACGAGGAAGTAAAAGGTAATGAAAAGACGGTTGCAGTTGTTACAATTAGATTTCAACACGAAACTTCAACTCTTTCATTACTCGACGAACATGGTTGCAGTTAAAATTAATTTTGTTTTAGGGACAAGAAAGCTAGGGACTGAATTTTATCAAAAATCCGGAATTTATATCATCATAATCCACATTAAACCAGATGAGGAGGGTGAAACGTACCCCTGCTGGCAGATATAAGCAAGTTCGATGGGGGCTTCTATCTATTCTTCTAAACAAGACAAATATACCCTTTGATTTGTTTCAAAACGTGAGCGTTTGTTGAGAATAAGAAGTTTATATAACCAAACATTAATCTTTAATCAGTATCTGCCGATGATTTTGATTGCTTTTATTTTGAAACATAATAATAATCGATGAATTTTCCCAACAATCAGCAAATCTTTCAAAATTAATGGAGGGAACTGATAAAACTTTTCATCTTTAAAAATTTTTTATCAAAAGCATACTTTAAAAAAATTGTTGTAATTTGTCGAAAAGTCATATACAAATTATTAAAGAGAAAAGTAGGCCAACCATTATATATATATATATGAATATTGGTTTGAAAAATGTGATGCAAAATCTTAAAATGTATAAAATCTACAAATACAATAGACGAATCTGTTGTAATTTCAAGAGGCAATAAAGATGTTTATTCAAATGAAACAGATGAAAAACACACAAATGAAAAACACAGCCGAAACATACACATGAAAGGCAACCAACCACAGTATACAAAAGTACCTCAAAAGCAGAAAATCGGTAGTAAAGGATCGTAACAGCATAAAGTGGTCAAAGCAAACTCTGCAGGAAGAGAGTCTTCACACAACTATTCATGTACCTTAATACGTTGACTGCTGCGCTTACAAGAAAATTTTTTACAATGGAATTTATATGGACCCGCCTATAATCAGTGATACCCATAACTGTCAAAGTGTTACTTGTCTGCTATCCTACATTGCCTTCTCACTTTAAATGAATTTGATTGCCGACTTGCTACAACTCGACTATACAACAGTACACGACTGGATACTGACTCCAAACGTGACAACAAGACACGACTCAATACTCGACTCACTAATCGCTCCCGACTTGTCACAACCCGAGGCAAGTAAAAGAAAGTTCCAGAAAAATTAATCTAAATCACGTCCTATTGGACCTAACATCAAAATTTCTGCAAATTCTTGAATCTTTCGTTATGCCGCCAAAGTTCTCAAATGAACAGACAAATTGATCACCAATATTGTAGATCAGTAATCCATCAGAGATATCTATGAAAACCGTTTCTTTTACGATGGAACTATTTTCCACTTGCCTTAAATATTCAACTGCATTTATTTTGCCTTATCAATAAATACTCTAAAAAATAGGGAGCGGTTTCATAATGTTTTTAATAAATTTAATTACATTGTCAGTATACGAATTTTATAAAATATTCTGAATAGTCTAATGTTTTTCTATATGTCTTTTAATGCATTTAATGTCAAATGCCCCCGACTTTTAAAGCTATAAAGAATCGGTGTCAACTTTTATTTAATGCTGTGAAATATAAAAATTTTAATGATGATGATATATTCGCACTTCGTTGCCCTTTATTTTGTGTGTTTTTATGCATGCACCTTTCGTGTGCTATCTTATATTTACAGATATTTTTTCACGTGGGACTGTAACTGAATTGTTCAAGAGATTTTTTTTTCTCTAGCAAATAATTTAAAATAAATGTATGTGTATACCGAGGAAAGATATTTTATTGTCTATCCAAGAAATCTCTTGTATCTACGCTGTTTCTCAAATACTTTTTTTTTTCCTTTCTCCTTTCAGATTATTCAGCGGATTTATTTTTAAAAAAGCAATAGGACCATGACGTAAAAGAGGTGATATGAAATCCTGAAATACATCTGTATTTTAAAATCTCACAATATTCACATTCCAATGCTGCAAGCAATAATTGCTCGCAGTTCAAATGAATTATACATGTCCAAGAAATCTCAGCATGAAATCCATCTCGATGGAAATCCAATTTATAGCTGACAAAAACTGCGAGACCACTAAAACCGCAAAATACGATTCTCAAAATCAAGTTCAGCAAAAAAGAAGAAAAATTCGGTATAAAGTTTCTTCTGAGTTTTCTTTTCCATTCCTCGAAGCGAAATCGCCGTTGCCATTCGGCGAGAAATAATAAAAGAATTCAATCAGAGCCCCGCAGAAAAATTGGGAAGGAAGCAAAGCAGTAAAAATCGACTACAATTTTTCGAACACCTTTCACTGCTTTGGGTTGAAGGGAAAAAAGTATTGCTAGTCTTGGACTTTCATTCTCTTTATGCTCTGTCCTTTGTTTCTTTTATCACTTCAAAAGGTATTTCTTGTTCGTCATATAAAAAAAATCATAGAAGAGGGGATTTTTTTTTCTTTCTGCTGACAAATGAAAAAAAAAGTTGTTCACTTCAAAGTTTTCCCTTTAAAAATGTTAGATTATTTTCTATTTAACAATCCGTTGTTTTCCCGATCAAGACAGATAATACTATCCCTTTTAATGGTCCTTTTGCTTTTTGTTTCGTAAATGAAAAAAAACTAATAGGCATACGTTACCAGTTTCTAAATTTATCACTTTTAAATTAGTATTCTTCGTTAAATAAAAAAAAACTATGCAAGGATTTCCGCATACATTTTCAGGATTAAAGTCTTTTGCGATGTTTCTCTTTTTATAAAAATTCCCAAATTCATATTTTACAAGTAAAACTAAAAATTACACTTTGTTAGCTTTTAGTTAGATTTATTGCCAAAACTGTTTACAAAGGCCACTTATCTTTATCTTTACATCTTTACTTATAATAAGAATGTGCGTGTGCGTGTGTGTTAGCACTGTACAGGGGCTAGACTATTTGACTTATAGCTATCAAACTTCGTACATATATAATTTGGAGGATGGAAATGTGTATCTGGGTGCGTTTTTTTTTTTAGATCTTAATTAGAATTTTAATAAACAAAAGGTTAAGCAAAAATTTGATAGTTTTTTTTTTCGTTATAACATCCTAAAATATTAAAATAAAAATATAAATAATTCTTATACCATCTTAAAATTTCAAAAAAAAATTCTTCTTTTAATGATATTGATTTTAAAATGTAAATTAAATTTTTATTTTTAAACAATTTCTAAAAAAATTTGGAGTATGCTTTTCAACAATTTATTTCGTACAAAATAAAAATAAAATTCAACCTTCACGAGCACGTTGCTTTTATCAACATATTGCATTCACAACCATAAAAGTTTGAGTTAATCTTACAACAAACTAAACCTTAAAAAATGTAATTTTCAGCAGAGTAT
>JAPMOR010112767.1:0-56334 GCA_026543865.1 Argiope aurantia | reverse complement strand
TGTCACTAGAACATAGTAAAAAATGGTTGTTGTCTTTCATTGGGAGCATAATACGATTTCTTCCAGTTTTCATCAGTGTATAGTAGATTGCTTTACATACATTTACCAATCCATTTGGTTTAAAAAGTGCTATAAATACACTAGTAATTTATCTACATGGTATCCTCTTAGATTAATACCAGTAGAATACATCATCGTATCTCTTGTCTACTGTGATCTGAATTTAAATACGAAATAGAGAAGCATATTTCGTGCATATTCATTTACAAAAGACTTGACCAACAAGCTCAACACAAGGAGAATTCAAAATCTCTATACTACAATTTGAAACAATAAAATTTCATCTCAACAGCTCCAAAAAAAAAAGAACGATATTGTACATCGCAATCACAAATTGGCAAGTTTACGACGGCACACGGTTTGATACAGAGATTAAGTTAATGAGAAGTGAGGGGAGTTACTTCTATCTTACACTTCAATAACCCGATTATCTTTTATCAACAGACGCACCGCTACTGTTATTGCTCTTTTGAAAGGTGCACTCGATAAATCAGGGCTCTTGTTTCTGCGCCAGAAAATGTGAGCCGGCGTTTATCAAGGGTGGTGTTGGAGCTCAAAAATTCCCAAACTGCACTTCCACTAGAGAGAGAGAGAGAGATTGCAATCTATTTCCCAGGAAAAAAAAAGATTACACCATTATTCTGGAATTACTTTTGTACCAGATCGGAGGGGAGGAAAAAAATGAGAAAAGAAATGAAGTCATTATTTTCAGTTTTCAGTTTTAAAATGTCTTGTTGCCGATAAGGGCACAGGCAAGAGAATATTTCACCGTGTTCCTTTAATTTTAAACTTCTTTCTAATCAAAAATCTTTCAGATATTGTTATCAAATAATTTTGTTTGAATGTTTTCAGTACGGTTGAAATTTTTAAATTAAAGCTGATAAGTTCTGTTAAAAGTGTTTAGTTTAAAACTATTACACTTATAACAGTTTTGCTTTATAGATATTTAAAGTGCAACGTTTCGTCATAAGTATTTAAATCTGTATTGAAGGCCTTTCACATAAAACATTTTTCAGCAACACATTAGAACTAGTGGTTTAAAAATGTGTCCAAAATTTGTTATTCCCAGATAGACAGACACAACTTCAAAAATATGAAGGTTTCGAGGATTAAAATATAGAGAATTTATAAATGTATATCCTAACATTACGGGGTTATTAAAAGAAAGCAAAACAAAAAACAACCTTGTTGTTTGGAATCTTAGAAATTAAAAATAATAACTAAGAATTAAATTAGAATTAAATTCAACACAGTAATAAGAGCTCGTTGCACGACCCTTCAAAAATAGAATGATATCAAGGCGATAAGATAATTCATCCCATACTTTTTCACCATCTCTGCTATGACGCTTTGAAAGCTTGCAAATATGCGTATCTTAAGCTCATCAGCGTCACTGGTACCGGTGAAACGATCTATTGTTTGGTATAACCCCCCCCCCGCCAAAAAAATCAAATATTGTCCCTCAAATATGTATCCTTTCAAAGTTCACACCAAACATGCAGAAAAAATTCTGGTATGAGTTATCGTACCTGCTCGATATCCTTCTTGTTTCTGAACGGGCTCACCATTTAACACGTATAACTGTGTTGAATTTAAACGTTCAGCTGTTATTTTTTATTTCCAATGAATAACAAAGTTGTACTTTGTTTTATTTTTTTAAAAATGCCAACAAATTTGGAATATTTATTTATAAACAACTTATAATTTTAATTTTTTACATTCATGTCTACGAAGTATATAAAAAGAAAATATTGCAATCATTTAAAAATTCAAATTCGTGTTACTGACGAATCTTCGCGCTTCAGACCTTCCATAATCCCAAAAAAAAGCACACTTTTGGATTTATGTTTGTCTACATGTGAACAAAATAACTCAGAAATGCTTTTTGTTAAATGGATGAAATTTGGTATATGATATTTACTCCAAATTTGAAAAACTCTGTACAATTATCAATAGAATCCTTTTCAAAGGACGTAGGTCTGTCCGAATATAAATTAACACATTAACTACAAAATGAATAGATGAATAAAATTTGGTACATAGATTTAAGGTCTAAAATATAAATATGCAATGTTACAAACCTGTAATTTTGCTTCCCGTCACGAATAGTGTCATCGTGGGAAAAACCGTTGCACGATCTGTCCTGTGTATACTGAGCGGATGCCGCGTCAATAACCTCAGAGCTTGGCGACAAACTTGGCGACCATTTGGCAACTTGGCGAAGAATTTGGCGACTTTGGCGACAAAATGGATAATACTGGAAAGTTCGAGAATTTTCATGCTCCATGCAGTAGGAACCTAGATACACCCAGATACGCCCTGATTGGTCTGGAAGATTCTAGCCCCACCTCCCGGAACTATAAAAGAGACACTCTCAAGCTGAGAAGTCGTGCAAGTGAGTAATCGGAGTCGGAGAAGTAGTGAGTCGGCAGTTAAAGCGAGAAGTTCAGCCGTTTGGAGAGACCGTAGAGCGAAGCTCCGATGATCCCCTCTCCTGCTGGATTCTTTCTGGCCGCTTCGTGTCCTGTGGACGATTACTACTTGTGGGCTACTGTCGTCTGTGGTATGCTGTCCTGTCTTCGTGTAAATAAATGTCGTTGTTTTTCTACTGCTGATTGAGCGTTCTCCACACCATATCACTACCACTATCCAAACGAACCCGGAAATCCGTAACAGTATGAAATATGAAGCCAAATCCGTCAAGGGTTTTACAATCTGTCGATCTATTCTTTTACAAGCATATAAATGCGATAAAGGCAAATATGTGAAATTTTGTATGTTGTAGTTCCATGTCAAATTTTGATTTTAATCGGTCAAAAAATGGCATACACAATACATATTCAGTGTTATGACGTATGTTAACAGATCGCACTCTAATAGGCTTGTCCGTAACTATTATTCATAAATACGTTTAATAATACATAAATACATTTATTAAAAAATATGCTGGAAAGTTTCAAAGACTTCACTCCCATTTGTTAATACTTAGTACAGATAAAAGTTGATATTAAAATAAATCAATCGTGCAGTATCAAAATTAAATAAAAAAATTATCCTTATTATTCCGAGGGTATTAAAATTCTAAGTGCTCGCGGGGTTCTAACCACGCTTAGGGCTCACATTTTTCATGGAGGAAGATGACATTCTTTATTAGGAAGTATAAGAGAAAGTCTGGAGAAAAACTTCCCTAGACTTTTGTAACTTATCCTCTTGATTTTCTGTAAACTTTACAAAATTAGCATCACAGCGTCGTATTACAGAGTTTACACAACGCATAAAGTATGACTTGCTTTAAAGAGCACTAATATTGTTGCCTTTATGATGATGATGATGTAAATGGAAGAATAGTCAATGAGAATTTTTTAGCCAGATGATATAAATGGAAGAATATTAATGATTATATAAGAATAGCCAATAGCTATTTTTACGATTATCATATGTATGGAAGAATAGTCAGTATTTTTATAAGATGGTGTAAATAGGAAAATAGTCAATGGCGATGTTTTTACGATGATGATATAAATGGAAGAATAGTCAATAGTGATGTTTTCATGATGATGATATAAATACGATGAAGAATAGTCAATGATGGTATTTTTATAAGATGATGTTAAATGGAAGAATAGAAAGCTAACGATATTTTTGGAATGGAATATAAATGGAAGAATAATCAATGGTGATATGTCTACAACGATAATACTAATGAAAGAGCAGTCAAAGATGATTATTTTAGCAAAGAAAAGTGGAACTAACAGCCAACTGATTGATATTAAGCCTTATGACAACAAATCATTATATCATTTTTCCAACTTCACTTATGATGAGTTAGAATGAGAGTTAAAATTCCACATTCCAAGGTCGCACTTGCTGTGTTAAGAGACTCGCATAATTTTCTTCCACAAGATGGTAAACATATTATACAATCTTTAATTATCTTTCAACACATTATTATCATAAACATTTCTCTAACATGTTCCCTACAACAAATAAAGAAGCATTCGTGCCATCCATTTAAAGAGGGGGGTGGAGGGGTCTATATTTAGACATGTCCATCAACCACTCGAGTTAAATTACTCAATTTCTATTAAAATAGCAAACACCTATTCATTCACTTGTTAATGAGCGTTTCTCATTACTTTCCACAACAAACGACCCATTAAATGAACATATCGAATCGAGGCTCTCTTTTGGAAATGACGCTAATCCTCAGGAATAGCAGTCGGACGAGGACGCCAACTGGAGGCCCATTAATTAGAGAAATATCTATAATCCTAATGGCCGAGAGTAAAGTTCGCTTCGCAGCAGGGTGGCGCCCCAAACGAAACTTTGGCGATGAGATATGGCGATAGTTTCGTCTTCTGGTTTGGTTTTTCTTTTTTTGGCGGGAGTGGAGGTTTGGTTTATATGTCAGCTGTGACAGATGCGGCGACTGAATAGCTGTGATTTCTTTTGAATAATGGATGGAGGATGACAATTGTAGTTAGAAAAGTCATAAGCAGTAGTTAAGGATTGTATCTCCTTATAGTTGCATTTGTTTAGTTAGAACGGTCAGACTGCCACGACCTTTGACTGTTTGTCCCTGATTTATTTATTAATAAGTATTTAAAAAATGATAAATTAAGTTTTAGTCTTAAAAACATAAAAAAGTATATTTAACACGATCACTGCAACGACTCACTTCTGCTATTTAAATCATCTATCTAATTATATAATCTTTTCTTTAATGCTTTTTAACCGTAATAGAGAATTGACATCTAATTAGAAAATGGATGTGAATCACAAGTGATTCACGAGGCAGTCAATGTGTTAAATTAAATTCAATCAAAAGTTATAGTTTACTTTCTCGTATACTTAGTATACAGGAAGTAAAAGCAATCGTCAAAAAATGCGAACTGGAGATTTTGACGAATCTCCACGCTTAAAATATCCCTGAGTTCGAAAAACACATTTTTGGAAAATGTTTGTCTGTCTGTCAGTGACAAAGATAAAAACACTTTGAGGTAGACGGCTCAAATTTGGTATACGGTCTTTATAACAAATTTTCAGATTTTTTTCAAATTTTCCGTAAACTCTGCTCAAGGGAAGTCCATCTGTCTGTCCGTTCGAACAAAATTTAACACGGTAATTACAAAACGAAAGGAGCTAAATAGATAAGATTCTGTACATATATTTAACATCTATAATGCTGACACCTATCAAATTTTGAGCCAAATCCAACAAGGGATTGACCGTCTGGTGGTCTGTTCTTTCACCTATAAAAACGGTAACTAAAAAACGCAGTAACTTAGATATATCAAATTTGGTATGGGATTTTGTGATGACAACTGTAGTTTTGTGTCAATTTTTTATTTTAATAGGTTGGAAAAAACGCATCAAAAACCCAAAGTTGCTTTTCGGATAACTATTAACAACACACCAAGGATTAATAGCCAAATACACAGCCAAGGATCACAAGATAAATTCAATAAAAATGCTAAATTCCCGCCAAAAGTTTATATTTCCCAACTATTGTACGCCAACGCCATGTAAGGCCTTCTCTGACATGAAGTTTATTAGAGAGTATGTGAGAAAGCTTTGTGGAGACTCTCCCAGTGGTTCTTCCCAGTTATAGCACATAAAAATGATATACTTTTCCAACTAAGTTTCCCACAATAGCTCCGATTTTCAATTCTTCGTTCTTAATATCAAAAGTATTCCGAGAATAAATTAAATGTCATGAAATTTCTCTTTAGTTATTTTTGAGTAAAATAAGTAGAGATATTTCAGAGACAATATTAATAAATTAATATTTAAAATATTAAATATTAAATTAATATTTAATATAACTAAATTAATATTAAATATTAATTTAGTTAGATTTAAATCTTCAAGAAATTAGCTTCTGAAAAACTGTTTCTCCAAAAGTTAATTATACGTAGAACAAGATGATACGACAAATGAGGATTCATGTGCCTTGAAGAAAATGTCAAAATCGACACCAAAATAAATGATGTGTTTAAGCTTATCTATCACTTTTTGAAATATTTTAATAATGAAATATTTCGTCGTTTATAACTTCAATTTTTTTTTTTTTTCAAATTTGTCCTTTGCTAATGCCTTCCTCAAATTAGCGACCCTGATTAAACTTCATAAATTCTGGCCACTTTCATTTCACTTAACAAATTTTCTTATCCACAGCATATCCAGAATCCTGGCATGAAATTATTAACTGGCAATGAAAAAGTTAATGGACAAAAATCCAATTAAGAAAATAAAAAAGAACAAAATTCAGATACCATGAAATTGTTAATTACAAAATGGAATGGTATAAAGAAGTAATTTTTTTTTTACCAATTTTCATTCCGTTTTATATATTCAAATGGAATCTCACGTTGAAATAAGAAGGATTTTCGGAAAAAATTTAACTAATAAATTAAGAAAGGCAAAATTAAGAAACAATGAGATAGTTAATTACACATTGGAATAATATAAAGAAATAAAATTATTTTTTACCAATTTTCATTCTGACTTTCTTATTCTAATTTCAATTCACATTGGAAGTAGAAGGATTATTAAAAAAATCCAATTATTGAAATAAAAAGAACAGAATTCAGAAATAATGAGATACTTAATTGCATAGCATAATGATAGAAAGAAACAAGAATAATTTTTTACCAATTTTCATTCTGTCTTCTTTATTAAATTGGAATTCACATTACAAGAGGAAGGATTATTGGACAAAATCCAACCAATAAAATAAAAAGAATAAAATTCATAAGCAATGAATTAGTTAAATATCAAAACGGAATGCTATAAGTAAGCAAAAATACATTTTGCCAATTTTCATTCTGTATTACTTGTACAATTATTCATATTTTGCTAAGCATTTTATGAATAGCAGAATTTATTAACAATTAACAAAATTTCCTGTGACTGCAATGGCTACAAATTTTCCTGTGACTGCATTCTGATCCGATTCCACGATCAGCCTATTTTTTGTACGACCCCAGGGCATGTCGAATCAGCCAGTGTTTAATATTTTCGTGCTGATGTAACGTAGAAATTAGGAGGGGAGAGTGCCGACTAATGCATCATCGTCATCACCTGACTCCGTCTAAATTTTTGAGTTTAGTAAGTAATCTCACTAAAACTGAAAATCACAAACTTTTTTTTCATAAATTTCAAATCTAGAAGACATTTACTTGGATAGACTATTTACTCTTAAGATAGACATAGGATGGTCTAAGAGTTCAAATTTAAAACATTTTCACAAGAGTTAAATGCTATTGATAATGAAAAAATCGGGGCTAAAGATTTTACGAGGAGTTTAAATATATGGAATTCTACTTTCTTTCTCCAGCCAGTTTAGCTGGCCATATTCTTTCGATAGTAAAGGCAGGATATTAAAATTCGTATTACTTTTCTAAATTAACTTCTGTAGTTTTCCTTTATCTATATTTAATATCGTATATTTATTTTCAAATAATATTCGGAAATATTGTCACGTAGATACTATAGTGTGGAAATCAATGACACTCAGAAGAAGTAAAGCTAAACCAATTTATTAATTCAACTCTGAACTGAGAACACAGTGACTGACAAATCTTCTGCTTTTATACAAGCAGAGAAAGTTCCAGAATGCTTATCTGGTAAACTAAAGAAATGTCCAGAATCTTCTGGAACATGAAATAAAGGAAAACATAAAATCAAGGAATTAAATATTCACACTGAGAGTGAATCGCATTGTCTCTAGCGGGATTCGAACTTACGATCTCTTGATTACGAGACCAGTGCTATGACCATTCGGCCATGGAGAGTCGACTGCATCTTTTAAACGCGGCAATATATCGAAGTAATTTAATTCAAATTTGGAATTAATAAGGAATACTTTTTTCAATATAGAGCTAGCGGAGTTATCTCCACCGAATTTTCTCGCAAATTTTCCAATAAATATCTGATCCTCCTTCCGCCGTAGAAAATTGTATAATTTTGGAAACAGCATGATTATATTGTATGCAGTGGTGAACGATAATTACGAAACATAGATTATTGGCGTGAATCTCGTAATTTTTTAATGAATGTTTGGTGATAACATATATTTTGGACACCTTTTTACCAACCGATTGCCGCCAAAACTTTACGTGGCTTTGCAGTTGAAGTTGCAAGATAGCACACCGAATTTCATTGATTTAAATCGCTGCATTTATAAAATATTATGTATAACGTCAATGCAAGAATGCAGGCCGATAGACAATCAACTGTTTAATAGATTTGGCTCGATATGTGATAATTATCTATATTTTAGATGTTAAATTCCTGTGCCAAATTTTATATACTTAGTTTTTTGCGTTTTGTAAATATCAAGTTCACTTGTATTCTAACAGCCAGCCAAAAGAATTTTCTGTGGAAGAATTTCGCTCAAAATGGGTTATAATTCCATATATCAAATTTCATCTAACTCAAAACGTTTTTGAGTTTGTCGTATTCACAGACTGACATAATGCCCAAAACATTTTTTTCAACTCTGGAAAGTACAGAAACATGAAGATTCATCAAAATCCCAATTTTTTGGCGATAACAATACTTACTCTAAAATTCGTGTAGAAGAAAGTAAAAGGCTGTTAAAATTTGTGACTGCATCGACTCATCAGAGATATCTGGTTTGTTATAAAGCATCGCCACACATCGATCTATATTTACACTTTGCACTCAGAAAGATAATTCGATGCATAAGTTATTCACCTTTTTCTCACACCAAAAAATAAATACATGCAACTGTTTTGAGTTGAGTTTCCCTTAAAAAGGAATCTACATCTTTTTAACATTCTGTCGGTATTTTTAACAATTAAAATTTAAAAATAAATTAAAAATAACATTTAAAAATGGTGCACCATCTTGAATGATGACTGAGAGAAGACATTCGAGTTTAAAGGGTTAAAACCAAATAGTTAAAGGTTTTAGGCTACCTTTTGAAACACTACAGAGAAAATAACTAGTTTAGTTCAGTTATATAAACGTCCCGTTTGAAGCAACACTAGGGCTATTTTGGGACGGACCTCGTCATTTTGAACCGCGGTCAGATGACGAGGACGACACCTGAGCTGACATCCCCATCTCCACACCACACCAGCGGGAGGATGTTTGGTCAGGACGGATTTAACGTGCAACAGACTCCCTTACACGACGGTTCTTCGGGGGAATAGGGTCTCGAACCTGAAACCCTCCGGTTCCAAAGCCGAGACCTTACCACCAGGCCACCGTGGCCTCGAGAAAATAACTAGATCTCATTAAAACGACAAGTCTTGATCTTCAGAACAAGGATCGAAGCAAAATAAAATAATAGGAAAATTTAAATAAATTTGGCATATGGGAAGTTTTTACTAATCTTCATCTTCATCTTCCAAAAATATTATCTCAGAAAAATGAATTTTTGTATTATCTTCAAACTAAAACAAGTTTCTATTTTGATTATAGCAATTTCTAAAGTTTTAATTTTTTTTAAATGTATTTCTTTTAATGAATATTTTCGATTTAATTTTATTTACAATCTTTAACATTGAATTTATTGTTAAGATGAAATTGAAATTAATTTTATTGTTTCACCAAAATCATTTATGCCTTTGCACTCGAATGATGACTCTCCGTCGTCATTCAAGACGGTGCATCATTTTGAGATTTTATTTATTTATTTATTTATTTTTGATTGTTAAAAATACCTGCAGAGTAGTAAGAAGATGCAGATTAATTTTTAGGCGAAATTCAACTTAAAACAATTATATGCATTTATTTTTCGGAGTAATAGATAGGTCCCCGTATTAGGTGAATAATTATGTAACGAATTTATTTTCTGAGTGCAAAGGGCAAATCGTATGCTTTTGCCACTGTGAAAAATGAAACTTTAAAAAAACTGCTTTCTTTTGAAATTATTTTCGAAACAGAATGCTCACTTTCTTTATTTCATAGTATTCACACTTTCTGATTGGCATGTGCAGTAATTTTTAGTCGATTTATTTCACTAGATTCATATGTTTCAGTATTATCCATCATCAAGGTAAAATTTTAATTAAATATAGTTTGAGTTTCTAACTCTATTTATCTCTAACACACTTATTAATAATTTAACATCTAACAAAGGCGATAATATTCCGAACGGACAAACTGCTCACGAAAGACGATTGGTTCTTTACAATTAGGATTGTGGGAGAAAATCTAATTTACTGAATAAAATAGTCACAACGAGTTTACTATTATTTAAATAATTGAAATAATAGCATGAAAGGAAGAGAGCATCTGAACCTTTACCTTTTTCTAAAAATATCTAAAACACATCAACGAGAAACGACCGACCATTGATAGATTTAACCCTCTCCAAGCTCATACCAACAAAATATTTCCTTTGTAATTGAGCCCAGAACACCTAATCCATCAGTCAAGAAACTAAGACTCTCTAATGAAGTTATTGCAGTATGATCCAATTTAAAATCACTCCTTTGCCCTCTGATGGTGCCTCTCACTCACCATTCAATGGCCGGGATAGTCTGGTTGGTAGGGCTTTGTATTCGTGTCCCTTGGAATAAGAGTTCGAACCCCGCCGGCCGAAGACTCTCCGTGTGTGTGGTGACTGACGTACGTATAAATCTGTCGTGATCACAAAATCCTCCACGTCGAGAGTAATACCAGTGGAAGTACTGGATCAGGGGTGATCGTTTTCTGATTCAGGTCTAAATTGCGATCCGTGGACGAGTGAATGAAATGCATGAATGAATTCCGCCCCGTGAAAAGGGCTGTGACATGTGTGTAGCTAAGTCTTATTCTTGGCCCACAATGGCGCTACCGTTAAAACAAGAGATGTCCCCTTGGCTTAAAATCACTGACTTCTAAAGTCAGTGGGCTTGTCTATGACAAGTGCCATTAGAAACAACAACCCTCACCATTCAAGATGGTGCATCATTTTGAAGTTTTACGTATTTATTTTTCAATTTTGATTGTTAAAAACGCCTTCAGAATGGTAAAAAGATGCAGATTAATTTTTCAATGAAATTAAACTTAAAGCAATTATGTATATTTATTTTTCAGAGCAAACAAAAGTTTGTATTAAGTGAATAATTAAGCATCGAATTACTTTTTCGAGTGCAAAGGGTTCATTGGCATAGTATTTTTTTTATCTACTTTCAGTCACCATCAGAAGTTTAGTAAGTGTAAATGGCATTTCTGTAATTTTTCGTTCTGTCATCTTATTTGCTTTTAACCAGTAAGAGTGGTCTCCCGTGATCTCCACAAAACATTAATTGCTATATATAAAGTTTATAATAAAGGTGTTATTCCACACCCTAGAGTAGAAATTTGTGACCCTTGAGACCGTGAATACCACGAGTGTTAAATCGTTTTTCAGAGAGATGAGAGTTGTGTGCTTCGTAGTATTGTAAAGAAAACCGGTACTTGTGTATTAATTGCATAGCAATGACGAAAAGAAGTAGAAAAATATCGATCTTTGGCGTCTATTTAGCGTTTTGGCTATTTTTGGCGGCTATTATTTGTTTTTTTTTTGGCATTGAATCACTTAATATGCGGTTAATACACATATACCAAAGAAATTGAATATGTAATTTGGGCATCTTATTTTCGACCGATTGGAACCAAAATTTGACATAAAGCTACAATTTGCAGCTCCAAAATCGCATATCAAATTTTATTTATTTAAATCACTATGTCGATGAGAAAGTACAGACATCTAGCTGATCGATTATTTTACTGATTCCAAATATGATATATATCTATACATTAGACGTTAAATCCGTATACCAAATTCCATTTGTATAGCTTTTTACATTTTTTTTAATTATCATCTTCACTTGTAATCGGGTATCTGGACAAACAGACTTCCTCAGAATGAATTTCATTCAAAATTTCACAGAAATCTACAAATTTAGTGTCAAGTTCATATACCAAATTTCATCTATGTAACCCGAAGAATTTTAGGATTATTGTGGTCACAAATAGAATTTCAAAAATGTTTTTTAGAACTCAGAATAGTTTGAAACGTGAAGATTCCTTAACATCTCTAATTCGGATTTTTTTCCCCGATTACAATGCTTTTCTTATTTTTATTTTATTTATTTATTTATTTTGTTACTTCGTATACAAGAAAGTGAAAAGTGACATTAGAAACAGGAACCCTTCCCTTTTTTCTGCTCCTATTGAATCCTTGTACCCTTTTTGCCCTTCCCGTTATTGTACCATACTCTCTAGAAGCATATTCCGTTCATGTATGACATGGTATTACTTAGGAATACGAATAAGAGGAAATGGATTTTTAATAAATTCTCGGCCTTTCAAAAACTGTCAGATCAGTGAAATTTGATAAACACAAATGCGGTCCAGTTTCTTTTTTCCGTCTCAATCTCCTGGTGGTGTAATTTGATAGATTGGAAAGTGAAATGTCTACTACTTCACTTACTACCTACTCGAAATTAGGAAGAGTATTTCATAACAGCCCACGTGTAGCTCCGAAAAATATCGAAATTATGACTAAATTAATCCAGTTTATGAATACTATGAATTTAGAATTCATAATTTTGTTAAATATCCTTGATTATTATAATATATGCCTATGTTAAAATGTAAATACTCACATGTCATTTACGGTAAATAAAATAAAAAAAATAATTTCAAGTTATTAAATTATACTATTTCCATAAGGATATAAAATCATTCTTCAAATTAATCATTAATCATTGTAAACATAATATAAAAATAGAACATCAGTAGTTTTTCATTTCGCAGTTACATCTTCGAATAACGCATTTTATTTCGAAGTCAGTTTATAACTTCAAGTACCCGCCATGAAATTGCTAAAAAGGAAAAAAATTCTTTCCAAAAAAATACTCCAGTAGGATCGTCACATAATTTATTTTAGAAAAAAATGAATAAAAACAATTTACTAATTGAGAAGAAATATACTATTAATTCGTGAATTGTGTTTTCTTAAAAATAATTGAATTGCATATATATTATTCATTTAACTTGAATAAAAGAGACATATTTTTCAATAATTGGAGAATATAACATTAAAATAAGAATCTAAAACACAGTAGTAATAAATTAATGGTAATAATTAGACCACTTGTATTTTAACTTCCATTCTCCACAGAGAATTTAGTATATGTTGACGATAAAAACACTTTTAAACATAAGATATAATATTACAAACAATTTGAGACCTACAATACAATTCCAACTAAGAGGGATTGTTATTATAGGATTTTATTATAGGTAACATGATTTGTATTGTATTGGTTATATTTTCTAAGAAACATGCCCTATGGTAATTAATTCTAACAATATTTTCAGATACATATCAGAAAATTTTGTTTATTTAATCCATAGCATTTTAAAATTGATTTCAATTTTAAACTTTAAAATGTATTTTTTTTTTAATTTTTAAACGCCGGCATTTTTGAAAATTTTGTTATTACGATTTTTAATCATTCTGTTTCAGATCCCAAAGCAATATACTTAATGTTCCCTAAAATTTTCATATAAAATTTTTTCTTCTTTTTAAGGACTTTAATTTGTTATTGAAAAGAAAAAGAGAGAGAGATAACACTTTTTTTTCTCCCCACGTTCTTGAATTTTCAATCTTGTGAACATGCATTTATTCTCTACGAATTATTGTCCACAGATTATACTAATGCGACAGTTTTTCTCCGATGCTAAGAATCAGGTTTCTGCTCATTTGTATTCAAGAGGTTAAACAATTATCTTTTATCAGTTTCATTTTTCTAGAACAAAAACTAAATCATTGCTTTCATCTATCTAAGTCACAGCATCGTACTACGCATGCAAATGGGACACGACATAAAAATACAACATGTGAGAGAATACATAAGCTCTATTTTGGGGTCAGTATTACGGCTTTAAAATACGGCATGCCCTGATTAAAATGGTAATTATGATTAAAAACACGGACCCGCGGCATCGAACTCTACGTGAGCAAATAGATGAGGAAGATTACTTACTTGCGTATCACGGAGCCCTGTTCTACGTTCTACATCACTGCAGATCTCAGTAAATGATCTAAAGGTGCTTGAGCGTATGAAACATGATTAAAAAGCTTTTTAGAATCAAAGCTGAGTAGGCTATAATTCGCTATTTTCTACCTACAACATCCAGGTTTGCTTAGCAACACGGGAAAAAGGCTCCCTAAGGGACCAATCAGCGCCATCTATCGGTGAGAAAATGAAAGTTTTTGCTTTAAGAAAAGTTTTAAAAAATCGGCATAAGTTCATGAATGGATGGTGATATATAAGGATTAGTAACTATTCAAAGAGTGTATCATTTTTCAGGCATTTTATAAGTATCAATTATAGGATAGTTTCTGTCATATGGGTACTAAAGATGTTTAAAGTGTAAAATGATAATATTTTTTGTTAAATGATTCTTTACTTTCAATTGAACGAACCAAAATAAGTAATCAAAACTTTTTTGCACTGCATGTATATTTTTTCCTTTGCGTTTTTTTTTTTTTTAATAAATAGATGTGCCCTTATTTTATGCTCAAATAGGTATTTTTAAGACTTCAGGGCGGAATTGTTTTTTAATTTTTTTCTTCCTACAATATTGTGAACTTAAAACTAATTTGAATGCTTCGTTATTTCAATTTTGTTAATGTATGTAAATTTCCAAAATAATTTTAATTGTATGTAACCCTTTTATAACAAGAAAATGAATAAAATCTGCATATAAAATAAAAAATTAGTGATAGAAAGAAATAAAATTCTAAAGAATTATTTGACAGAAATCACTTGAATAAACTTAAATGCCTATATATATTTATTAGATGACATAAAGGAGTTAAAAGATTTAAATCTTAGCACTTGTATCGATGCAAAATTTAAAATAAAAGTTTATCACTGCAGTGCCTTCTATCGATCTTCTTTCGCCCTATCCCGTATAGTTTGACTTATCGGCAAACAACTTACTTCTCTTCTATCTTCATACTTTGAACCACTAATCGGGGTCGTAGTGGCCTAGTAGTAAGGTCTCGGCTTCGGAATCGGAGGGTTTCAATTCGAAACCCGAATTCATCGAAAAACCGTCGTGTAAGCGGGCCTGGTGAATGCTAAATCCGTCGAGGCAAACGTCCACCCGCTGGTGTGGCGCGGAAGCTTAGAGAGGGGGATACCAGCTCAGGTGTCGTTCTCGTTTTCTGACCGCGGTTTAAAATTAAGTCCTTACCAAAATAGCCCTAGAGTTGCTTTAAAAGGAGACCTTAACATAACTAAACTAATTTGAGCCGCTTGTCTGGAAATCTTTTCTCCCCATCATTGTCACATATCATGCATCTTATTACTACGGCCCCAACTACCATTCTCTTCTTTTTGGTATTGTCTGATCGCAGAAACATCGTCTATTGTATCTTCGTTTTCTTCCTATGATAACAACGGAATTCGTCAACTTTGAATGTCTTTACACGCTGATGATCATTTAAAAGTTGGTGAGCATTAAATGGAACGCATTGTAATTAAAGTAATATTTTTATCATAACCTTAACAATGACAAAAACAACTTGAATGAAACCATAAATTTAATCTGAATTCATTACAACAATAAAGAGCATAGTTAAAAATTAAAATTAAAAAAATTAGTAAAATTCAAGAAAAAAAATCGTTATGTAATTAAATTTATTTCAATGAGACGAAAATTATTTGCTCTTTAAAATTTTATACGTATTATTTTATGATATATTTATTACAAAATGTATTATTTTATGTATATATTATATGTATTATCCGATAATTATTTCAAAAGTTATTGGCAATAAACTAGGCAACAATGATAATGTTCAGCTTTGCTTTTATCATTTAATTAATTAAATATATAAATGATTAATCAATTTGGAAAACTAAATATACCGTATTTTACTTAGAATTCGATTCAGGATATCATGTGCAAATTTCATGTCCCTGTGGATCGCAATTTTGGAGGAATTCTTCTGTTTTATGCTTTATATTAAAAGTAGGTAAAAGTTATATATAAAAAAGCTAGATAAAATTAGATAATCCAAAAATAAATCATTTATATCACTTCTATATAGCTTTATCCCCTCCTAACCGAATGAATGTCAAAGTCTCTTTATTTTTAACTAGTTACAGTGAGCAGTTGGTTCGTCGAGAAAATTAATTAAGTTTGATTCTAGATAAATCTTTAGGATATGACATCCTAACCATGATCCACCAAATTAGCATTAAATACGTGTTATTTTAATTGACTTACTTAAGTTCTGTTTATTGTGTGAGTGAGCTTTTTTAGTAAATCACAGAGCTTTTAAAAATGCATACACCCTGTTCATCTATCTTCTAAATTTCGCTGTTTTCTAAATTCACTTATTTTTTTTCTTTCGTAAACTGCACAATATTAAAAAGAATCCTTCTTCTTTCACTTTCAAAAATGAAGAAAAAATAATCACGCAATCAGAGAGTCAATGAAACAATGAAAACGATTTGAACTTCAGGACAACAATATTGGAATTTGGAGAGGGGGGGGGGAATGTTTGTTAAAAAATTTATATAACTCATCAAAAATGTGCACGACTATAAATTGCTATCAATAAAAACATAATTTTTTTTAATTTTAAAACGATGTAAATTTTATTTTTGCGCGATTATATTTTTGCAAGTTATCACGGAAAAAAACTGCTCAAAATTCAGCTTAATTTTTAATTAATTAAAATTTTAAGAAAAATCGCTCCGAGGTGCACATACCCACCCTACAAGATACATATGCTCCAAATTTGATAACTCTAAATCAAACAGGCTGCCCTACTGAGCGCCAATACACACGCACGCATTTATCTTTGTTATTAGTTCATTACTCTGAAAGGATTTGAAATTCTGAAAATTATACATAAATAGTTGTTATACGCATGATCAATATTTAGATTAATAAATGAAAAATAAATATACAGAGCAAGGAAATTCATTTCTATTCATTAATTTTTAATCCTCTCATTCGCAGTACTATTGGAATATTTTCTTTTAAGTTTATTGCATTACTGCAATTATTCTTCCATATTTAAGTTTTTGAAGAAATGATCTTAATCAATTTAAGCATATTATATTATTAATTTATTTAAGAAATCTGTCGTATACATCTTTTATATTAGTAGTTTATTAAAAAAAAGGGGGCATATTAATAATTTGGTGTTCTGATAACACATGGGAGGAAGCGGTAAGCTGGTGTTAAGGTCTCGGCTTCGGAACCGGAGGGCCTCAGGATAGAGACCCGATTCCACCGAAGAAAAATCGTGTAAGCTGGCCGGTTGCACGCCAAATCTATCGAGGGCAAACTCACTACTGCTGGTGTGGTGTGGATGTTTGGAGAGGGGCGCTCCAGCTCATGTACCGTCCTCGTCACCTGACCGCGGCTCAAAATGACGAAGTTCGCCCCAAAATAGTCCTAGTGTTGCTTTAAAACGGGACGTTAATACAATAAACTAATCTGATAATACACTTTATTCTCTTTTTCTCAGTCTCATTCATTCCCATTTCATTTGACGTCTGTAAATGCTGCTATTCCTCTTTAATGTTATACAAGTAATAAAAGTACATATTTAAGAATTAAGTACTCCAATCGCACAAAACTTGAAGGAATGAGCAGTTTTTGAAGCAGCAGCAGAAGGAATCCAACTAGATTGGGAATTTTTGCGGAGACACCTTCGGAAACCAGCCGGAGTGGCCTCCCAAAAACGTTCTCGCATACTCTTTAATAAAATTGTCATGGCAGAGAACGCCTTGCTTGACATTGGCATACAATACTTACGAAATATTAACTTTTGGCGTGAAGTTGGCATTAATATTATGACATCTATCGTGTTATCCCTGGTGAGTGTTTTGGCAATTAATCCCTGGCATGCTATTAATAGCATTCGAAAATCGAGGGCTAAATTCTATGGCTAAATTTATGGCTGTGGTACCGGATCGAAAAAATGTGCTTTTCGAATTCAGTGGGGTCTAAATCGTGAAGATTCATTAAAATCTCCAGTTAGAGCCTTTGGATGATTTCTATACTTTATACTATGTATACGAGGAAGTAAAAATGTAGTTTTGCAATATTATTATAAGTATCTATTATATATTGTGATCAGTGGAGTACAAGACAAGTCTAGGAATTGCGGAATCGATAACTATCGATTCATGTGTACGAATCCTTAAATACTTTCTATTTATTCTTATTATTTATTTACTGTTTAATACTTAAAAATAATATTAAGTAGTATTAAGGGTTCGTATAAACGAAGTTATATTCATCGATTCCACAGTTTCTAGTCCTGTACTGCACTCCACTAATCTCAATACATAATAGATACTCATAATAATATAACTAAATTATAATTTTTCAGTCAGTAACTCACCAAATGTGATCTATTCGTTAAATTTCAATTGTATGCCTACATAATGGCAGCCATTTGGCGAACATTTTAACGATCGGAGACATGGCAAAAGCATCAAAAAGTAATTAAGAGTTTATATAGACGAAGCAATTTTTAAGACTCAACAGTTGATAGACTCACATTGTACTCTGTTAACTGCAATACTTGAACCAGCGGAAGAGAGATCTCTCAGAAGCTTTCTTGCTTATTCTCTAATAAAGGTTTATCCCAGAGAACTATTTGCATGGAACTGAAGTACATTAAGTACGAAATATTGTCACGTAGATACTTTACTATAGAACTTAATGACACACACAAGAGGTAGAGCTAAACCAATTTATTAACTGAACTCAGAACTGAGAATACAGTAACTGACAAATCTTCTGCTTTTATTCAAGCAGAGAAAGTTCCAGAATACTCTTCTGGAGACAGTAAGAAAAGTCCAGAACACTTGTCTGGTAAACTAAAGAAATGTCCAGTATCTTCTGGAACATGAAATAAAGGAAAACATAAAATCAAGTATTTACATATACCATTAATCTCAGTGTCTCTAGCGGGATTCGAACCCAGGTCTCTTGATCACAAGACCAGTGCCATTCGACAGCCTTTCTTCAATGCGGCAATATTAACTTTTTGCTTGAATTTAGCATTTTTACTGAATGCATCGTGGCATTCTAGGTGATTTTTGGGGGGCAATTAATCCCTGACATAGGGTTAAAATTATAAGAAAATCGAATTTGTGTTTTATGCACGGTTTGTCCAATCAAGTTTTTGACACAAAACTAAATTTGTAGTGACAAATTCCCATACCAAATTTTGTATTTAAATTATTGCATTTTGAGCTACCTCGTCTACATGTTTCTAAGAGTGGAAACCAACAGACAGTCAGGCCCTCATTTTATATGGTTCAAAATTTGAACGGTTTCTACACTATAGATGTTAAATCTATGCACCAAATTTTAGCTCACTAGCTATCTTCGTTTTACAATTATCGTGTTAACTTATATTCGAACAGACGAATGGACATAGATCCTCTGAATTTATTTTGCTCAGTATTTGATGGAGCTATACAAATTTTGGTGTAAAGACCGTATACTAAATTTCAATCGCCAAGCTTAAAGCGTTTTTGATATCTCTTTGTTACAGACTGACAGACAGACGGACATTTTCCAAAAATGTGCTTTTCGAACTCAGGGAGGTCTAAAGCGCGAAACTTTGTCCAAAATCTCGATTCCGATTTTTTTTTTTATAATTACTATACTTTTTCTATATTACATATAAGAATTGAGCGATCTAAAGCATGATTAGGATATCATGCAGATTAGCCTTCTGTTTCTTTGAAGGTAGGGAGAGATAAATAACTTACTGGCATGCATTTGTACCAGCCTGTAGGCCAAAAACTTTGCTAGTTTCTAACTAACATTGGAGAAAACTATATATATATATATATATATATATATATATATATATAACATAATTTGTTGTGGAGCAGAAATGCAGTTTGAAGACAGTGAAGAGACTTGCTATTTCGTGACGTCGTTTTATTTCATTTTTTAAGAAGCAGGCATATGTACAAGCGATGAGCACACAGGACGACACAGAGAGGAATGAGGAAAAAGCTCTTGGACATTTTATCCCTGGTCTTATATAACCTATGATTTTGATAGGGAAAACATTTCTTCATAGCGCTAATATATTAATAAGACTCTGATAGGGATTTCTGACGCATGTCAATCACATGTAAGGGAAACACAGGGATCTTTTAAAAAGAATGTGCTTACTGGACAGTTTTTTACTCCTTCACGCCGAGCGTGGGAAAGTTCGACTTTTAGCTGCGTCAGTAATTTAACAAAGCTTCTCTTGAATTAATTAAGTAGAGACAGTGGAATTGGATCTCGAAATAAGAGAATATTTTAGAATAAAGTTACTATGGGCTAAATGAAGATAAAATCTTGAAAATTAATTTAATTGCAATTAGAGTTATAATATCATTACATATATATATATATATAATAAATTTTGCCCGTAATGGTATTGCTAGACTATATTTTTCCCAATAACTCGCCAAATGTGAACTATCCTTATTATCTTTATCTAAATTTCTAATGCATATCTACAAAATAATAGCCACTTGGCGGTCTATTTTGACTGTTGGCGACAAAACCATACTGCAACCTTAAGTCTAATCAATGATTTCGACTAAGCCTAACTGACGTTCGTGGCGCCACTCAGACTGTTCCAGCAATGCATAATCGCAGTATCCAAATTAAACCAACCTTTAAGTCTAAGAATCCGTTCAGATAAATAAGACGAAATGTCCCCTCACACCGAGACCAAGATATACTCTCATTAGAAATGCTCTGGAAATAAGGCTTATAGCTCCTTATCTGTATCCGTGTTCCTGTTGACGTCACCGTGCAAATCATTTCTTGCAATATAATGACTTTTTCCTTTTTATTACACAAGCCATAGTCGCATGAAACAAAAATGGCATGTAATCATATAACGAATATGAAAATACCAATAAAGAGAAACCTGTGCCTAAATGCACGCTAATATAATTGATGATTACAAAGGTAGCACACATTTTTTGTGTGTACACGCATTCACGCAAGATACTTGAATTGCAATTAATCATATATAATCTATGCATAGTTTACAACAGATAATTTGTCATGCCAAAATTCTTTTACGATTAATGAACGCGAACAGAAATGAAGCATAGGCTGCCATCTGTAAGCTATTTTAAAAATTACATTCATAAAAATTCAATATGAAATATAATTAAATGATTCTAATTTATGATGTAAATTAAAAATTATATTATTCATGGGGGGGGGTCTCTTCGGAAGATGGGAATGTACACCTCGGAGCAATTTTTTAAACTTTAATTAATGAAATATTGAGCAAAGTTTTGGTATTTTCCCCATTATAACTTCCGAAAATATTATTGTATAAAAAAGAATTTTGTTAAAAATTGTCTTCTTTATGATACCAATCTAATAGTTGTGTACATTTTTTCTAAATTTTGGCAATTTTTTAAAGATATTTTATGCTTACTTTCAAACAATCGATTGCATAATTACCCTGAAATTCAAACTGTTTTCGTTGTCTCATCAAATATTTAATCTCATGATTTCCTGCCATCGATGAAAGTTAAAGAAGGATTCCTTGATCCTTGAAGGATAATCTTGATTCTGAAATGCTCATTGACTACATGTACATCCCAAACTAATGCCTAATAACATTTAAATGACGAGGTTCATTTAACGTCCAGCAGCTTGTAAGCTAGATTAAAACTTTATAATATAAAGAATATAGGTGTTAGCTTATATAATTCTCATATGGCATTCTATATTACATAGTAATGTAAAATTTGAGAAAGCAAAATAGCATAATATTGTTTTACAATATATAAAACAATGACCGATACAAAATCATTATAATATCGTTCAATATTGAATTCCAGTATTGTGCAATATAGTTTCCATGGTATTTGACAACATAATACCTAATTTATTTTTCCAAAATTAAAAAATCTGATTGAAGAGCATGGGGAGGTAAAATGCGTTTTAATTCTTCAATCAATATTTATTTATTTCGTCATATTTATTTCTACCATTTCTAACGCTTTTTGAAACCCTTTCCTTAAAAAACTACTACAACGAGAATCCGTATGAAGATTACATTATTAATCACTGAGTGCTTGTTTAGGAGTTCACTCTACAAGATATTGTTACTGAATTTATCCCGGGGGTTCGTTTGGATAGTGGAAGTGATATGGTGTAAAGAGAACGCTCAATCAGCAGGCGGCAGTAGAAAAAGAAACAACGACGTTTATTTACACGAAGACACACAGGACAGCACAAAAATGACAACTATATACAGCATAAAAGACGATTATCTTCGGTCGAGACGTGTAGCATACAACAGCATACAACCAGAATCTACTGCAGACAGTAGCGCACATCTCAGTTCAGCACGAGCTTGACTCCGTCGCTGCTCACCGTCGTTTCCGCCTACTCCGCTCTGTCGCTTACGACTGCTCCGCTCCGTCTTCTGACTTCTCCGACTCGGACTACTGACTTGGACTACTCTGTCGTCTACCTTCTTCTGGCAGCTGCGGCTGCTTCCTTTTATAGGTTTCGGGAGGCGGGGCTAGAAGCCTCTCAACTAATCAGGAACGTTCGAGGCGTATCTCGGTTCCTACTGGACGGATCGGGAAAATTCTCGAAGTTTCGGGTATAATCTATTTTGGCGCCAAAGTCGCCAAATTCGTAGCCAAGTCGCCAAGCTCTGGGACCTCCGATGCGCCACCTGGATTCCGTCCCATTCAGATGACTGTAAAACTTTCTGTTGATGGAACAAACTATGCTGGGAAGCCGAATTGCAGGTTTGTAACAATATTATACGAGTCAAAATTAATTTTTCACAATTTCGAATTAAGAATGTTATTTGAAGAAGCCACAATTTCAGGTCAAAGTTGAAATTTGCCAATGTAATAGTTAATGGGAATAAAATCTAAAAGATTATTGGACATACAACTTTGCGTCTTCTGCTTTATCCCAAAATTTGAGGCTTTCTCTTAAAAAACTGATTACCTATTCATGATTCAAAGTACTATCCTTCGATATCTAGTACTTTTCCCCATCTATTTGATACTAGTCAGATACCATCTCGAAAAAGCCACATTTCTTTTAAGGCAATCCACAAATCGATCTTTTTTTTTCTTTTTTTTTTCCCTTCTTCAGAATAGCGGAAATGCTGATTAGCCAGATAATGTGCATCAACCGAAACAAATAGTAATTGGAAGAAGCGACGTCTAGAGATGTCAAAGTTTAGCCTTTCTTAGCATGTCTGCACCGGTTCTGAGGCATGTGGCTGAGCATTGCCATGCTAGACGATAACTTTCGTATCTTTCCTGGCACTGTCTCGGATCGCGGTGACCTGGTGATAAGGTCTCGGCTTCGGAACCAAAGGGTTTCAGGTTCGAGACCTATTCCATCGAAGAACCGTCGTGCAAGCGGGTTTGGTGCACGTTACAACCGTCGTGGCCAAACGTCCCCCCCCTCACTCACACACTGATGTGGAATTTCGGAGAAGGGGCTGTCAGCTCGTCTACCTGGCCATCTGGCCGCGGTTCAAAATTACGAGGTGCGTACCAAAATAACCCTAGTATTGCTTCAAAACGGGACGTTAATATAACTAAACCAAACCAAACCTGATACTGTCTCTATTTCTCCTTTAATATCCGTCTGAAGCGTATCAGCTGCGTTCGATGCCACCTCCTACGATGGTTTCGCTCGGTTTCAACAGCTCATAATATATCAAACCAAGCTAGCCCAACAAATGCAGAGTATAACCTTGTCATTGCAAACATTCGATCTGAAGCGTTGAAACCACCACGGCATGTTCCTTCACTGAGATTCCTTTTGGTTCTATCGCCAAAATTCTGGAACAGTATTATCTATTTTATCGCCAAGCCCTGGGATCACTGATTCGACATCCGATCAGCGTCCAACAGAGTTGATCGAAAAACGGTCTTTCCAGTGATTGAACTAACCGTGCTGGGAAGCAACATGACAGATTTGTAACAATAAACAGAATAATTTTGGTACTTTCCATATATATTTGGATGAATGATTTTCATAAACCAATTTGTTTTTACTGTACCTAACTAATATTTTAATTAAACTGAATTTATTTTACTTTTATTAAATAAATGATAATCTAGGATAATTTTATTGGATCTTCTTTTTTTTTTAACTAAGACAAAGAATCAGAGAACATATACAAACATAAACAGGTTGTCTGGTCATCAGAGACGTGGTGATGGAGAGGTGAGAGAGGGGAGTTTAGTTACATTAACATCCCGTTTTTAAAGCAACACTATGGCTATTTTTGGGAGGACCTCGTAATTGTGAACCGCGGCCAGATGACGAGGACGAAACCTGAGCTGATACCCCCTCTTCAAGTTTCCGCACCACACGAGCGGAAGGACGTTTAAGGTGAGAGAGGAGTCAGTATATTTTAATTATTGGTCGACAAAAAAAAAGACATACAGAATAAAATATAGAACAAGATATTTTATTTTGTACATCGATGACAAATGGATAAATATGAGTACAGGGCCAAAAAAAAACGTTCTTTTTTTTTTAATTGTCTGTTATTTTACGAAATATGTACTGAAATTTTATTGAATTCATTTATCAGAAGAAAAAAAAATCTGATGCTTTTCCGAAAGCAGCACAACGATGCTACACAGTCTGTCTCATTGCCTATGTCAGGACATTCTGTCTCATGTGAATAAAATACTCGTATTCACTAAAATCAACTTCATAATCATAGACTCAACCAGAGGAAGTGGTCTCCGCGAAATTTTCTCGTATACTTTCTAGTAAACTTGCTTCCCATGTCTCGTGAATATAACAATCGTATTTGTAAAAATCAACTTTATAATCATAAATTCTATAGTTGAAGTGGTCTGCCCGAAATTTTCTCGCATACTCTCTAATAAACTTGTCATACCAGAGAAAGCCTTCTACGAAATTACCGTACAATAGCTATGAAGTATTAACCTTTGGTATGAATTTAGCATTTTTATTGGATCCATCTTGACATCCTTGGCGAGGTTTCTGTAGATTAATTCCTGGCACACGGTTATCTGCAAATTGAATTCGTGTTTCAGACATGTTTTCCCCAACTGATTGAAACCAAAATTTGACACAAAAGAACACTAGTCACAAAATGCCATACCAAATTCGACATATTTAAGCCATTTCATTTTTGAGATATCGTGTTTACATGCTTCTGAAAAAACAAACCGACAAACTGCCAACCCCTTGTCGGGTTTGGCTAAAACTTTGTTACTTGTTTGTCCTATAGATCTAAATCCGTGTACCAAATTTTATCGTTCTGTCTTCGTTATGTAATTATTGTGTTAACTTATATTCGAAAAGCCAGACAGGTAAATTCCTCTGAATGTATTTAGGTTAAAATCTTAAAAGAAATCTACAAATTTGGTATAAAGATCATATAACAAATGTCATCCCTCTAGCTCAAAGCGTTTTCGAGTTATCTTTGTCACAAACAGACAGATAAACATTTTCCAAAAATGTGTTTTCGCGCACAGGAAGGTCAAAAACGTAGAGATTCGTAGACAAAATCTTGAGTTCGAATTTTTTGACGATTACAATGCTTTCTCTATATTTAGTATACAAGAAAATAATAATAAAAAAAATAGTTCAATAATATCTGGATTACTTAAGCCAAAAGTTTGAAATACATGAATGTAGGCGACTTCCTAAAGGTTTTTCACAATAGGAAGTCAATTTACTTGTCAAACTGGCCCACATTTAAGTTTCATTAGAAGGAAATCTCTTAGAAGCTAACCTATTGACATTAAATTCCGCTAGAATTCATACCAATGTGCCTGTTTTTGAACAAGAGTACAGTCTGAGAATAGAACCCCTAAGCAAAGTTGGCCATGGAGGCACGAGGTCTATTTAGAAATATTACTTAGCCACCTTGGATTCCAATAAACTTGCACCTCAAAGGTTTATTCTCTTTCTTATCATATCTTGAGAAGTTCGTGAAATATTAATAATATTACATCAAAACATAATCAATAACAAATAAAATTAATTCCGAAAATGCTAAAATCCATAGAAATAAGACATGTCTGAAGTATACTTTTAATAAATTATTGTACTTGCAAATCAAAACACTTAAGAACATCATTAGTCTATACTTATATAAAGCTCAATGTGTGTGTGTGTGTTGGCGCTCTACAGGCCAGACCGTTCGATCTACAGCTACCAAATTTGGCACATGCATATCTTGGAGGTCGGGAATGTGTACCAGGGGTCCCTTTTTTTTTCAATTTTTAATTAGAATTTTAATTATTAATTGAAAATTAACTTTCCCGCCAAAAAAAAATCTTTTCATTTCCCCACCGCCCAATGAGTAAGGCTTCAGTTTTTTGCCCGCGCTAAAGAGGATAGGCTTAAGAAATTTTCAACAGATTATTTCAAAGGATTCTGTTTATTTTCTTAATGTTTGATGCATTTAAAATTGAACATTGTTAATTAATCGATCTTTCAGATTCATTCTGAAGTACTTTTGAATTAAATAAAACAGAATAAAGGAAATTAAAAATTTCTAATCTGCATAGCGTTACCCCAACTGGAGTAGAAAATGCATGCATTTGCGTTACCATAATTGGCGTAGAAAATTCATGCATGCGCATTGTGTTCCGATTGTTGACAATGGATACGGACTTGGTTTTTTAAGACTTAATATGTTTTTGACAGATTATTTCAAACGATTCTGTTTAGTTTTTTAGTGTTTGATGCATTTAAAACTAAACATTGTTAATTAATCGATCTGTTCATGATGAATCTGAGAAAATTTTGTTGAAAACTTCTTGAGATAGTATATAAATTAAGAAAAATATTCTTTAGTGCCCATAAGGTTTAAATACTCAGCGACTCTTGTTTTCAGTAATCATATTTTTAAAAAATGCTTCGTTTCAGTAAAAACAATATTCTTATATTTATTGCAGTTTAATCATTTCCACTTTAATTTAAAGCATAAATTCTATGGGAGCTAACAGAAAATTAGAGAGATACATATTATGTTATGGCTGAAGGCCTTTATATTATGAGTGAATTATATGACTATTAAAATATTTTAATGAAGAAGCAATTAAAATGGGAGTTCCATAAAATATTTAATTATTAAAATTTTGACGTGCATTAAGATTAGCGAACCGACTGGCCGCTAAAGGCAGCTAGTAAGCAATAAAGCATAAAAATATGGCATGTCTGAAGTTTGCTGCCAATAAATTGTATAACATAAATAATATATAAATGCACTTGTATAAATTTACTTGCAAAACATGACGTGTGTGTGTGAAAGGGAGACAATTCTTCAGATACATGGCGAAAGAGAGACTTTGTAATTTTAACTTATTTCATCACGAGCACCATAATTTGAACAGAGGGAAAAGCAATGCATCAGTCTATATCATGAAACAAGAGTACATGAGGCAGTAATTTTTTTCTTCATTGATTTTACGATAAGATTCTGATAGGGATTTCTGTGCCATGTGTTGATTTAAGAGAAGGGAATCTTGGATATCTTCAAAAGAATGATGTAAGTATTAAGGATTTTTATCTCTTCACTCCAAATGTGTCAAATGCAAGTCATCAGTTTTCTAGGGCGAGTGTAGAATTTAAAAAAAAAGGGGGGGAATTGAATTGGGAAACAAGAGAACATTTTAGAATGAAATTAACATGGATTAATTTAAGATAAACATTAGGAAATTAATTATAATTTAAAATAAGAAATATCATTACATATATATGTGTGTGTATGTATAACACTTTGTCTATATTATCTTGTATACATGACAAGAGTAATTTGCAAGATTTGGACTCATAAGTAACACATTCCCAGTATGGTGACTTTTTATGTAAAATTTGAAGGGTTATTCAACTCAAGCAGAATGAGATGAAATTTTCATCGCCCCATAACTCCCTTACATTTGAAAATAGATTAATTGCAGTCTCTTCTATCGTCATGTCTTTAATACTTGTGAAATAAGAGAAAATTTAATATGATCATCAGAAATGATACAAGGAGAAAATATGCAAGAAAAAAAATCAGTCATAAGTATTCATAATATTAAATAAAATTTCTGTATTAAATTTTAAAATTTAATTTACAAAATGCATTGTTTCATCATTATGATTACCATCATGCCAAATTTCCTGGCTGTTAGCATAATAGATTTGTTTTGAACTCAAAGTCAAACAAACTCTTCCTAATTTTTAGTTCCATTAACATTATTTAGAAACTCTTTGTGAAAGCAATGGCAGCAGATTAAATGACAAAGAAACATTAAAAATGTTTTAACATTTATTTATTAACATTTTTCACTTGAAAAAAAATCAATAACAAATGATATGGCTGATATATCCATGCAGATTTTGCACAGAAATGATAATGAATAAACAAAAAATGAAATTAGACATGAAGAATTATTCACAGATAATTTTTTATACAGAAAATGAGTAATTTCAGATCATGATTTAACGACGATAGCTGCTGCTGCTACTACCTGTAAAAAACAAAAAATCATTGTCAGCAGATGTGCAATACATTCAAGTTAGAAATTAACTATAATAAAAATTATTAAACACAATATTATACAACAAAAAGAATAAATTACAGAACAAAAACTAATAATTTATAGATAACATTATACAGCACTTCATTTTCATTCAGTCATTATTATCAATTATTTCATTTTACTTTTAACATTTACAATTTTCAACTTTTATTCAGTCAACAACAACCTGATTATAATCATTCCAAAAATCATAAAAAGTGACTGAATTAAAATATACATTCTATTTTAATAACAAATTTTATACAAGTAATTTCAATTTAAATGTTTAATTGCTGCATGTATATATGTATATTATATATGTTTAAAACAGTAACATAATCATCAATAATTACACATAATTTTAAAGGTAATTTAATTTTTTCTAACAACTAAAACACTAACATTTGACTTTTCGAAATCCAATCCATTTATTTGATAATGAAATTTCTCACTAACTTAATGTAGTAATATTAAACAATGTAATGTTAAGATTTTTTTTTTTTCCAAATTTAATCTTACTAAACCCATTCCTTAAAATATTGAAAATTCAGAATCAACAATATCAGCCAGGAATTTCTTTCAAAATACAGCTTTAATACAGATATGAAATAAATAGGATAATGAATAGGAATAATTTAAAAATATAAAACATTAGAAATATTTTCCATTCCTAATCAAAAATCAAAGTTTAGGAAAGAAAAATTTAATAACTGAACAATTTATATTTCTGTGTCATCTAGTTAAACTAAATAAAATAAATTTTTAACAATTTAGACATGAAAATTTGTAATTGCAAGATATTCCAATCAATATTTTTATTTACATCTAAATCAATAATATTAAAAAATAGGATGAGGCTGATTAAAATAATAAAATAACATTTTTAATAACAAAATCATTTGCCATATGTACTGTGTGCCCACCACAAGAACACTTCTACACAAAAGTCTATGTTTACGGCAGTCACTAAAGAAACGGGTAACTGGAGGAAGAGTTCATTTCATATAGGTTAAAATTCATTCGTTTCTTATGTTGGTACATTTAGCGCAAAAATGGCAAAATTTGCCATTATTTCATTTAATTTTTTAAAAGAAATTTACAAAATAATTTACTAAGTTGAAAATCATTTGAATACTCAGATTATTGAAAATATCTTATATTCCTGTCATATGCATACAAAGAACAATGAAAATCAAATAGAAAAACTCAATAATTGTTTGTATGTCTAACAATTGCACAAGAAAGAAAAAAATAATTAAGAAATATAAAGTAGAATCATGCATGACAAAAAAATAATCACTTTCATTTCATTTGTTTTGAATTTATGTAAGTATTTAATATTAAATTCACTGGAGCAAAAGTGAGGTAATCCATCTAATTTAATATAAAAACAATAGAGTAATTAATCATAATTATTTCATAATTTTTATAAAAGGTTGTTTATGTTCTAATATAAAGTAAATATTTATTGTTAATTATGCTAGAAACTTTATGAAATTTATATTTATTTTAGTGTATACTATTTTCCAAAACATAAAATTAAAAATTATTATACTATCAATCTTTAGATTTTAAAAAAAAAGTTAACTTTGATTTGTAACTTATTTTCAATATGCTCAAGTTTTCTGCAACATAATTAATTTCACAAAATTTATAAGTGAAAGCATTCTGAAATTGAAAATAATTTAAGTGTTCACTCAGGCAAGGGCCCCGAGGTCCCAGACTTAAAGGAACATCCAAATAAATGAACCCAACATCGTTTTGTCGAAAAAAGCTTAAAAGTTTATTTTAAGACAGCATTGCAGATGATTATTTATTAATTTCCCCCTGCTTGAAAAATAAATCTAATTATTTCAATGAAAACTTTCACAAACTATCGTTTAAAATAATAGTGCGATAAATGAGTTTTTCTTTTCAACGTATATCAGTAGTCACGAGTAGCGTAGCAATAAAAGATCCATAAATTCCTAAATTCATTGTATTATTTGGGATTGAAAATTCTTCACCCCCAATATCGTCTTAAACTGATGCCAAAAAAAAAAAATAACCCCCAGAATTCCATATTATTCCTGCAATTCAAAATGGATCTTCCTAATGGAAACCTGTTTCGAAAACACCCACCATAAACATAGACATTTGTCTGGAAGTGTTCTTGTAGTAGGCACACAGTATATGTGAAACAATCATACACAAAATTGCCAAAATTTATAAAATAAATGCATATATTGATGCATTCTTCATAACAGATCTTTTCTTATAATAAAGATGAATTGAACTGTGCACTTCTGTGCATTCAACGCTTCACAGGTTTGATAATTGGACCTAGACCTACCAAACATAGAACATAAATTTGTTGAAAAGTAGGAGAGCACACGTCAGAGTAATTTCATTTTTTTTAAAAATATACTAGTTGAAATTTTAAATAAAAACCAAGCAAAAGTTTGGCTCTGCATTGATAACTTCCAAAAGCATTAATTCAATATATCTTTTCAACAGCATTTTTTAATTTTCTGCCATGTAAATTTTTGTCCCTGCATGTAAACAAATTTAAAGAGTAATTTAAACATATTTTCTAACAAAAATACAAAGAAACGTAAGAATTCTGAAAATTTTTTTAAACACCATGAACAAAAACATAAAATTCTGGGGAAACACTAAAGTAATGGATATTAAAGTTATAAATATCTTTTAGATTTTGTTTTACATTTATTAAAACAAAAAATAATGAAATGCATAAACAATGAAATTGAATTTCTGTCTTGAACACAAGTCATTATCAAAAAAACAAATATTTAGGAATGCAAGCCATGTATTTGATTTTGAAAAAATTCACAGAAAAATGTATATTTAAAATGTTAATATGAAGAAAAATGCTAGATTTTACAATGTTTTAGGTTAGAAATTAAATTGCACTATTAAAAAACTAAAAATAGCAGAATTGCAAATAGTATTACAAATTTTGCAAAACTGAAAGAAAATGACAGAAATACATAGTAAAATGAATAGTGCAGCACAGGGCTACTAAAAATTTACAAATTATATATCTATCAAAATTTAAATAAATTTTAAATGTTTATAACATTAAATTATTAATATTACAATATAAAAATATTTTGCTGAAAAATTTAATAAGACTGTTACATAAAATATTTCATTGATAATTTTAGTGACCATTTAATCCTGGCATTTGCATTTTCAATTTATATTAAAAGACAAACTAAAACAAAGAACAATAACAATAGTTTGGTTAAAATTATATAATAGAATGTGATACAATATTATATATGTTATGGTAAATATGATTAACTTGATGATTATGTGTAATTCCCAATGATTATTCATAATTGCCATTATACTTATTGTAAATAGTCATTGATAATTATATATAATCACCAGCTTAGTACACCATTTACTGCAACATAATATATAATATTTATATTATTTATAATATTTTATAATAATTTATATGTTTTTTCATCACATCAGTAACATGTAGAACATTTAATTCAGTTTTAAAGTAGATGATTTGATTTTCAAAAAGTAAAGTGCAAAATCTATTTCAAACAGCAAAAATTAATTGATAATTATATCAGTGATTCAAAAGTCAGAAAAATAGAATTAATTGTATATTACATCACAAAACTGCTGATGATTAAGTTTCCAATTTAAGTTATTCATGTAACAATAAAATCTGAATTAATTTAATTTTAGAAAACATTTTAATAGAAACCATATCACAATGTTAGTGCTACATTCTCAGGAAGATGCAGAATATTAACATTTTCTGGAAAAATATGTAATACCATAAAGTCAAGATATTTTCACAGCATGAAGAGAAATAACAATAAGAGATAACCAAAAAATAACCTAATGCAATTTCTGAAAATCTTAGGTTTGCATAAAGCATTAAAAATTGAAAATCATTCATTTAACATTAAAAGTTTTATTGCAAAGATTATTAATTAAATGTTCACAAAATGAAATTCTGCATAAATATGTCAAATTCATTAAATATAAACCTGTAAAGTATAGCAATTTTGATGTGCAGAACACTCGTAATAAAGGCACTACAAAATATCCCAGATGCTGGGAATACTGACTCTCAATAATAAGATAGGAAGTTATTAAAGTTGGCATTTATGAAAATCAGGATAAAATTATATGAGGGATTCACATACAGGATCTTTTTTTTTACTTTTTTACTTACATACTTTTAATAAATTATATTTAGCTTAAGAATAGTTTTTATCTCATTTTTTTAATTTTATATGGTAAGGAAGTGTGTTTGCATAGATTATATATATTTGAATTTTTAACTTTAAAAGAAATTCTAGGAAAAATGTTCACTGGAAAAATATTAGCTGTCAATGTGCCTTTTTAGAAAAGTACAAGCATCAGGAAATTATAATAAAGCTCATTTTGAATTCAAAAGACTGCAACCAGCTAAAATTGTCAAATACAAGGGTGAATCAATAGAAGTCATTTTAATATCATTAAATAAAGTGTTGGCTGCATGTTAAGAGTTTATAAAGTAAAAAGAAAAACTAATATCCTGCCATATGCAAGTTACATTCTGTCATTCAGTTTCTTAATGCTAGAAGTGCAAGAACAATTAAAATTTACAGAAACATGATGAGTGATTCAATGGTATGGAAATGTGAGCAAAGTTTCAATGCAGGGCATGAAAATATTCATGGTGATGGAAAATGGGTAGGTCTTTGAATGATGATGACTTGCTTACAGAAGTTGGAGAATATTAAGGGGAACCAAAAGATTCACTATTATGACACTGACAATGCATTTTCCTTAAATTTCTCATTCACTTCATCACCGCAGGCAGTAACTTTCTACAATGTCATAAAAAACCTTGTATTCAGCTAAAATAAATACTTATACAATAGGGACAATTATATTGAAAAGTAACCTAAACATTATATTGTATTATGCAATAAAAATGTTTTTTTTTAACAATCATTCAGGTTTTTTTTTATTACTTACTTAGCCGCCTTTGGCGACCAGCTAATCTTAATGCACATCAAATTTTAATAATTAAATATTTTATGGAACTCCCATTTTAATTGCTTTTTCATTAAAATATTTTAAAACTTCAAATTTTAATAGTCATATAATTCACTCATATTATAAAAGCTTTCAGCCATAACATAATATGTATCTCTCTAATTTTCTGTTAGCTCCCGTAGAATTTATACTTTAAATTAAAGTGGAAATGATTAAACTGCAATAAATATAATAATATTGTTTTTACTGAAACAAAGCCTTTTTTTAAATATGAGTACTGAAAACAGAGTTGCTGAGTATTTAAACCTTATGGGATCTAAAGGATATCTTTCTTAATTTATACTATCTCAAGAAGTTTTTAACTAAATTTTCTCAGATTCATCATGAACAGATCAATTAATTATGTTTAGTTTTAAATAATACATAAACGTAATAATACATAAACATAAATAATACATAAATAATACTAAAAACATAAACGTAATCATTTGAAATAACCTGTCGAAAACATATTAAGCCTTCAAATTGAAATCCATTCCGTATCCGTTAAAAATAGTTGTCAACAATCAGAACACAATGTGCATGCGTGAATTTTCAACGCCAATTATGGTAAAGCAAATGAGTGAATTTTCTACTCCAGTTGGGGTAACGCTATGCAGATTAGAAATTTTTAATTTCCTTTATTCTGTTTAATTTTTATACAAAAGTACTTCAGCATGAATCCTAGGGATCGATTAATTAACAATGTTTAATTTTAAATGCCTCAAACATTAAGAAAATAAACAGAATCCTTTGAAATAATCTGCCGAAAATTTCTTAAGACTATCCTCTTTAGCATGGGGGGAAAATACTGAAGCCATACTCATTTGGCGGTGGGGAAATGAAAAGATTTTTTTGGTGGGAAAGTTAGTTTTTAATTAATAATTAGATTTCTAATTAAAAATTCAAAAAAAGGAACCCCAGGTGCACATTCCCGACATCCAAGGTATGCAGGTGTCAAATTTGGCAGCTGTAGGTCGAACGGTCTAGCCTGTTGAGTGTCAACACACATATTGTGCTTTATATAAGTATAGATTGAACTTTGTTTCTGGATACCCACTTGTAGATTTCAGTTAGATAATAAGATTATTTATGAGGTCTAGTATGGAGAAAAATAAAAGCAGATGGCTTTTATTATTTATTTTTTTATATTTCATAGAATTTACACACTTTTTATTTTAATATGAAATTTTTTTAACATTAAGAGAAATAACATCGCCATCTTTTAACATCATTTTCCTTAACATCAATAGAAATAGCAAAATGATTAAACAGTACAAATTTTTAAATGAAATGACAAAAGTTCATTAAATATCAAAATATTTTACATAAATTTATTAATAAAGAACTTACTTGAACCTCCATATCTTTGCTGAAAAACACAAAGGAAAAGAAATTAGACATCAGAAAAATGTAGAAAATTCAATAAAAATATTAAAATAAAATTCAAAACTTGAACAAATTAAAACAAATAATTATCAAAACAATGGTAACATCACAAACAAATATAAAAATTTTTTTATTAATAATGTGTAAAGGGCCATCCTTGGGATATAATACACCTTAGATTTATCTGGGAATTGAATTATGTAAGCATTAGCTAATTTTAGAGGAATATTGTACCATTCTTCATAGATATTGTGAAAGTTCCGGAAGAGATGCCGGTGAAGGACACTGATTCCAGATTGAAAGCTCTAAAATAAACCATAATGTTTCAATTATATAGAGGTTGGGGGATTACAAGAGCAAAGGTAGATATTTTACTTCGTCCCTGTGCTCTGTCAAACCACAAATTGAACAAGTTTTGCTGCTTGAATAGCATTATTTTGGAAAATTTCTTTCCCTGCAAGAAACAAAGTTTGCATTATAGGATGAATCTGGTCAACTAAAACTTCTCTAAGCTTTTCCCCAGGTCTCCATTCAAGATTACAATTAGGTCAGCAGAAAATCATGACATTATTGCTCATATCATGACAGATTTACCTCCATGACAGTTCTAAGAAGAAATCATGATCATACACTTGAGTAGATTTCTTCCTGTACCTATCCAATTGTACGGAGAAGTGAGAAAGTTTATTCACCTGACACTATGTCTTCCATTCATCAAATCGACTAGGTTTTGTAGCTGTGACACCACTGTAGATGTAAGCATTAGCTAATTTTATGTAGTTTCGGAATTGCTGCTTTCCTATAAGCATTCTGCTAATGAAGGGCCTCTTAACTGTAATTGGCATTAGAGAATTCAGAAGCTAAATTTACTCTAAAGTCACTCTGGATTTTTTTTTAAAGAATACGATGTTGTTTTTATTAAATACACAACTTCATTAAAGGCACCACATACTATCATAACATACATTTTTTTATATTTAAAAAGCACTGACTGCTAGGATTATAATTTAATTTGTACAAAGTACAATGTAAAATGTCACTTTTATCAGAGTATTTCAATTATTTTCATAACAACTTGAATATATATATCATTCATTGCATTCTTCAATAAACAATTTCCTAAACATTATAGTTTTTATTTTTAAACAACTATGCATTTCTATAGAAATGAATATCACAAGTATAAAACAATTAACTTACTAATAAAATTATTTATATCTTTTTTTAAAAATGTTATTTTTATTTTAATAAATATAGTTTTAAAGATAAAATATTTATCACAAATTTTAATGAATTTTTACATAAATGGTTTTATAAGAAAAAGGACTTTTTGATTCAATTATAACCATTAAAGATATGGTTACTATAGAATAATAATCTTTTAATAAAAATAATTTAATCCTAAGTTACTAAAAAGGATTTTTTTTCCCCCCCTACTCAGAAAATGCTTATCTAGGAATTCGGTAAGTACACAATTACTGAAGTGTAAGTTACAAAGTAAAAATTAAATTCTCTTCTGAACATAAAAATTCTCTATTTCTCTTACAAGAGCAAATACAAATATTGTTCTTGTAAGTTAATAGAATCACGAGAATCAGGTATGCATATATAAAAGCTGCAATTTATGATAGAAAAATTTCATCTATATCTAATGCTTGCGAGATTATCAAATCTTCATGCTTGTGAGATTATCAAATCTTCATGCTTGTGAGTTATGTTCTTATATACATGAGTAGATATAATTATAAAAATATTCTTCCTGTTACAGAGAAGTTAATTTTCCCCCCTTTATATATCACAAGTTTCTAATGTAAATGAAAATATTAGAAAGTATAAAAAAACTGTAGTAATATTTTATTTGGCATATTTTAATAACAGCTCAAATTATGGAATTTCATACTCTTCTTCACTATTAAAAATTAACTTAAAAATATTTATCAAGTTACAAGGAAATGTAATGAGTTCAACAGCCAATATTTATTCTTTAAAACTAATAAATTTAACCAAACAAAATAAACTAAATGTTAAAAAAAAAAAGGAATAAAAAAGAGAAACTTACATATGGTTCTTCATCAACTATGATGTTCATTATATGTTCACCCCGAATTATGGCCGTTCCAATGGTTCTCTTGCCTTTGATCATTGGCTTTCTCCTAGGCTTATAGTTCATGTACTCAACACAGTCAATAAGTACCAAGTTCATAAATTTGTCATAGGCAGAAAATGTACCAATGAAGGTTCGGTTATTGCATAAGATAACTCTCATCTTGCAGTTGAGCAACTGAAAAATCTTGTTATTTCTTCCTACAGTCTGTAAAAATATGATATATTATCAGTGCCACCAATAATTAAAAGTATTATCTTTTCGACCATTAAAATAACCCATCAAAATTAAGCATATTCTCTCAGCTTAGAAGCAATAAAAAACTACATTAAGACATATACTATACTAGTTTTTCACCAGCTTAACAAGGAAGAATGCATTTTAGATACCAATTAAAATTTCAGTTAAATTATGTCATTGATCTATTTGACCCTTATAAAAGCTACAGAAGTTTCTTCCTTTTTCAAAAAACAGGTAAAACAGAAGAACAGGCAGAATTTATTATTTTTGCAGTCAGATTCTTCTGTTACAAGTTCTTGAATTCAATGATGATCATTTACATATAATTTCAGAGATTGGTAGTGATGAAGTAAGTGTGCACATGTGTGAGCAAGTAAGTTTGTGAAACTTTAATCTATGTAGGTTGCCTTAAATGAATCTAAAGACTGCTTCAAATAACTCAGAAATGTCTCAATGCTAAATCAAAAGATAAATGCAAACCAAAGAATTTAAGTAAATTGCTATACAAAACAAATTTCACTAAAAATTAACATTAATTTTGATTTTGACATCAAATACCAAAAATATTACAAATTTAGAAATGAAAAATTTTGAGATACAAAGAAATATCCAGAAAATTGAAGCCCATCCTCTTGTCAGATTATAAAAGGCAATAGCTACTTTGAAGTGTAGTTTTAAAAATAGTTAAGCTGTTGAATTAAGTATAGTGATATTTGCAATTTATGCTATTTCATAGTTATAGCTCAAGTTTTATTGCAATTGAGTTACGAGTTAGAATATTTCTTCTCAAACTTAAATTTTACTGTAAACTATTATTTTAATCCAAAAATATCTATCTCCATTTGCACCTTATTTCACAAGCGAAAGAAATACACAGCACAGTAATCGTGAAGAAATTTTAATTGTGTGTGTGTATGCATAAAATTAATCCCACAACAAAAGTAAAATATAAGCTATATATATATATAATGTAGGGACTGAAAAATTATTGCCAACAGATTTTAAAACCTTATGCACTTTTGCTCATGCATTAGGATGGGTTTAATTCGGTAAAATAGTGGTGAGAGGAAAGGAGGAGATAGCTTTATTTAACAATAAAATTCCGCAGATGGCACATATCCTTCCGTGTGCCACTTTTTAGTGAGATAGAACTGTCAAAAAGTGGTTGTCTCAGAATACTGAAACGAACAGTAATTAATGTTTTCTTTTATAAAAGGTTTAATTTTCTTCATTAATTTTTTTAGTACAAATATTAATAGCTGAAAACCTCAAGCACATTTACAAAATAAAATATTATTTCCCGATCATCAAGGTAGAAAAATATATTTACAAAGGTACATGGTAATGTTTCCATAAATGCAATAGATATTAACAAAATTTTAAAAATTCCAGCTTCAGAATAAATTTCCCTATTCTCTTGGAATGTCTTGATCATTCTTGGGTTTTTTTCTGCCGGCTTGCCCTAGTATGTTCAAGTAAGAGCCTCAAAAGTATTGGAAAAATTTCAGTTCAAAGCGTTTATTCTTTATTTATTCAAAAATTTCACCTTCAAACAATAAACTTTATTATATTTAGTATTTTTTTTTGTATACGTATAGGACAGCTTAGAAGCTTAAGAAAATCAGAATTTTTCTTATACAAGAGAGCATTCTTCCACTTCCTGCTGTGCGAGCCGCATCAAAAATGTTCATCCAGTTATGCACTGAATAAAATGACATGCATTTTTTTTTCTGCAAACTAACACAATGCATACTATAATAATTCATTACTGAAAAAGATTAAAATTTTTGCTGATTGATTTCTATGTGAATAACCCAATACATCAATTAGAATTGCATAATTAGAAGTGATTACGAGATAAAAGTATTTGAAATGCTTTATTTAAAATACATTTTTCAATAATATCTTCCTCAAATGTTCAAATATCCTTACAGCTTCTATAAATATCTAGGAATTGACAGGAATTTGTTTTGAATGTATAAAAGAATTTTAACTTTGTTGACTTTCCAAGACTGCAAAGTAATTGAGCAAAGAATATGCATTAAAATTTGTTTTGTATAAAGAAATTCTTATGGCAAAAATATTTGAAATGTTGCAAAAATCTTTAGAAACATTTGCTTATCTAAGACGAGAGTATTTAAGTGATAAAACATGCTTTATGAAGACTGAAAATTCATTATAGATTAATAGATTATAGATTAATCATTCATTATAGATTAAGTGTTGGAAGACTATCCGCTATTTTATATCTGGAATTCAATCCATTTGTAGACATATCTAATAAAAAGCTAACTAGATCTAAGAATTGCTCCTTAGTGATCATAATTTAACAATTAATCCTATAATGAAAATAATAAAATTTATGGAGGAATAAGATATGAACCAGAATAAGTTTCTCACAAAGCTATTATGCAAGAATTTTTGACAAAAAATATCATTAAATACCATCTTACAATCTCCATATTCATCTCATGTGACTGCACTTGACTTTTTCTTATTTCAATGATTGAAAATATCTCTTTTATGGTTGTTCTGAACCCATTAATTTAATAAAAGGAAAATTCACTTCAAATTCCAAATGTCACAAAAACAACTTTAAGTTATATTTTGATGACTGGAAAAAGAAAGTTCAAGCAAAAATGCATTGCAGGAAGAGATAACTTTGAAGGAGATGAAAATCATAATATTTGGACTTAGTAATTTTTACTTGAAGGACAGTAACAAATATTTGGAAAATTGGAAATGTTTTCATTTCGAGTAATGCCATGTATTCAGGCATGACAGCTAATTCAATAATAAAATAGAATTATGATTTCCTTATTTATTAATTAATGCATTTAATTAATTAATGTTATCTTTATTGTACTTTCCATCAGTATTTAAAAATATTATTAGCAAAATCAATTTAGTATCAGGAAATTATAACAGGCAACAACATAACTTGGATAAATCTAATAACAGAACTGAGTCATTTGACTTTTTAAAAATAAAATTCCTCATATTTTAGATTTTTTAATTCCAATGCATTATTGGTCATAGGAAACAAAAATAAGAAAAAGTTTTTTAAAAATTTGGAATTTAGAGAAGAAAACAATCAAATGATTTAATAAGATATTTAAAACACTGTAAATATCAAACACTAAATTTAAACACTAAGTCCTACATACTACATAGAATATATTTAAGTAGACATCTTAATATAAAATTTTGCAGTGATTTCAAACAAGAATATTTGTCTCTGGCTCAATACATGAAGTAGATTGTATTCATTTTTATAATGTTCATTGTGAAACTCAAAAAACACATATCAAATTGTGATTTATTAATGTACATAAAATTATTAAAAGTGCTATAAATTTGTACTATTAAATTGCATCCTTCCATAAAAAGATGTAAATGTGAACAATAATCCTATATTCTAAGGCTTTGTCTCCTGCTTAATAGAGGAGCATCTATCCTGTGATCCAGCTCGTACAAAAACCCAGTCAGAACTGAGAGCATTTCTCGTTCAAGATCCCATGGGAAAGGCACTGTAAGTGATCTTAAACAATGCTTTTGATTTAAATACAAATCAAATCACTAGTGCTCATACTAAATAGATTACATTCTGGTAAAAAAATTTTTATCCTTTGCTACAAAGTTAGAAATTTAGCATTGAAGTTATAAAAACATTATATCATTCTCAATGCTTCTTTCAACAAAATTCTTATAATATTTAGCTGAATCTTAAAACAGAGAAGAAAAATAAAGGGTAAAAGTGTGATAAAAAATTATACAATATGTCTAAATTTTCTGCCAAATTAAAACATTTACGAGTAGCCTAGTAGATCAATTTCTCAGATCACAAACTTTTTTCTTGCATACAAAAGTTTAATCTTTATAATCAAATATCTATGTAATACTTATTTTTGTGTACACTAGTCATATTATATTAATGCTGTAACAAATTCATAAATTAATCAGATATAGTGAAAAATATGATGGCAAAATTTGATTCATCACATAAAGCAAAATAATTATAAATTAGAAGAATCATGATTAATACTTATAACTTAATATATAGATGTAAATATAAAATCAAATTAAAAACATAAAATATAGAATGAAATTTGACCGATACTGAAATTCTTACTTTTTGCACCTGACTGAGTACAAATAATCAGTTTTATGTTTTTCTGAACGTAAGTAAGCACCATAGATATAGCATGTATACAACTTCATCAGTCTTCTTAAATTGGTACCTTTTAATGGAGTGATTGTATTAAAAGAACAAGTGTAATTTTCTGGTTGAAGTGAAGATTAATGTGCCCCCGAGTTTGTTGCCAATATGGCAACCAAATGGAATGCTCTTCTAGCAAACCTAATGCTGTTTTGTTTACTACTTTTTACAAGAATTGAATTCTACATGAAATACAACTATTTTATGAAAAATGTTAAATTAAAAAATATCAATTAAAGATTTTAATTTTGTTCTTTATTATAATTAAAAGTTTTTTACAACTATTAAGACAATGCAATTTTATTTTTAATGTAAATATAAACAGAAAATATTTATTCTTTTGCAATTTTTAACTTGTCAGTATGTGCTTAAAAAATTCGTCTGAATTCTTATGAAATCGTCTGCATTCTTACTTTAAAAGTCAGCTGCAATAGAATTCTTTGCAGTTCTCGTAATTCTTTTGGTGCTGTAATGATTGGTTTCCTTGATAATTTGTTATGTCGGCAATTGTGCAAGAATGGATGTCAGGTAAATGGGATAAAAGACAGTATTTCGAATTTGCAGAATGGATGCAAGGTGAGTGAAATATATATATTACAAGTTGTTGAAGTTAGAAAAGGATGCTTGTTTTAAATTTTGTATGGAGAATGGTTTGATATCGAAACAGCAGAATGGATGAAGGGCGAGTGGAATATATTTTTTTACGAGTTGATGAAGTTGGGAAAAGGATGCTTGTTTGAAATTTTGTACGGAAAATGTTTCAATTGCTTCTTCCACTTTTTTTTTCCCTATTGTTTATGTACTGCTCCTGTTATCCATACAGTCCTTATGTTCAATGTGCTAGCAAAGCTACTAGGATGTTTTTTTAAGTTAAAAAATTCGGCCCGGTGCCTTCTAGATGCTGAAGACATCGCATGCCCTAACTTCTGCTCTGCACCCAACAGACCGGAGCAGTTGGTCTGAAAAAAACAATACTTATCAGTAAAAAAATCATAATTATACTGCAGGACATGGTAACCGTAACTGTTCCACTGAAGTTTTTCTTTACTTTGTCCGCAATCTTTATTGGCAACTTGGCACAGCAAGGGGCACACTAAACTTCACTTTTACCAACTTTCCATTAATGAGTAATTATAGTTTTAAAATGGCTGATAAATATTTCACTTACCAATTAACTGTATTTCATAGCAAATAGTTTACCAACTTATGTTTTTTTTTATTTGTTTCCATTATCAGTAAATGCAACTTTTCTATTTATTCAAGAATAAAAAATGAATCACTTTGTTATAAATATTTGCAACATTATATACATTTTATATGTATAATTTACAGCTACTAATAGCATTTTAAGGAACTTGTGCCCACAATCATACACATTATGAGGTTTATCTGTTAATATAATAGTCAATTTAGTTTCGTATTCCAGTGCATTTTTAGAATGTTGATTTACTTTAGATTACCTTTTTCATTTTTAAATTTTTTTAAATACATACATGTTTTTATTTATCTATTATAGCTCCCAACTTCCTGATATCCAAGTTTGTAAGTAATATTATTGGAGCAGAGGATTAATTTTATAATTATTCTAATAATTAAATGAACATAATTATTCTTGATGAAAATGCTAATATATTTTATTATTCAAATATATATATTTTTTTACAATCTTGTTCATTTGGCAACTATGAAAGTAAAGTTTTTAAATTGACCTTCTTGCGATTCCTTTTCAGTCTGGCAGCAATAAGCAACAGTTGCCTATTCTAGTCTGCTAGTTGGAAGTCTGCCACTGGCTGCTCCTTTAGTTATTATATACTAGCCGCCTTTGGCGACCAGCCGGCTCACCAGTATTACCGCTAGCTACAATTTTCAATTAAATATTTTAAGTAACTGGTATCTTAATAGATTCTCAAACAAAACATTTTTAATCTTCAAATTTTGATAGTCATACCAAACTTATATTGTTGTTTAGATAATTTCGTTCAATTTACTATATATATATTGCTAATTTGTTGACATTTCCGGTAAAACTTCAACTTTAATTTAAAGTGGAAATAATGAAATTGCAATTAATATAAAGTTATTTTTTAATAAAACCAAACGTTTTATTTTATTTATCATCTTTATTGTTATTTATTTATTATTATTATTATTGAATATGAGTATTGCAAACAGAATCACTCGGTATATAAGTTTTCTGTGAACTACAATGTTTTTTTTTTTCATAATTTATGTAATATCTCAAAGAATAATTCAACAAAAATTTCTCAGATTTAGCATAAAATTCAGTTTCTAGTTTTGCTTTCAAAAGGATTTAAATGAAATCAATAATATTTTGTTCTGGCCTATAAATATATTTCAAAAATTATGAAGTCTAAATTTAATGCAGTAAGGTATCATATTCTGAGAAATATTCTGGACACACCAAATTTTAAATAAATGAATGAATGTTTCTATTTTCCACGATCAACTAAGACTTATTTATGAAGTTTTAAATGTTAAAAATTTAGAAAAACTCAACATTTTCATAATCTTAGGCCAATTAATCTTGAGAAACCTGTGCGCTGATTGGTGTATTTTCTATGAAACAATTGATGAAAAATCTAAAATTATCCTTTTTTTATTGAATAGTGATATTCAAATTTTCATAAATCAATTAGTTTAAGTGATTGGTTTAGTTGATTGGAAATTAACTCTTTTTATTTAACATATTAGCGTTTCAAGAACATTTTGTTAATCGCGATTTCCACAGTAGAAGCTTTATGTAAAATCAAAAATTCGTTATTTATTAGAGCATTTATTGAATCAAGTTACATAAAATATAATTATTTTCCATTTAGACCATTTTAGCAGATCTGCGTTTTACTAAAGGTTTACAAATTAGCTGTGTGGCCCTGATGTGAATGGATATCCTGTTCATATTAAACAAAACTTGAATAAAACTGATTTATTGGATTAATAATATAGAGAGTGTAAAAGATTATAAAATAATTTTTCTTGAATTTATTTTTTAGAAAAAATAATATTTCATATTTGTTTCATATCCTACAAACACATGCCGAAAATTATATTTTTGCAGATTTCATTTCTAAAAAGATTTAATTTATTTTTAATTGGAGCTTTAATCAATGTGATGGCAACATTTTGAAAAACGCTAATTTTTTCCCATGAATGCGAAACGTGCTCGTGCAGCTTAAATTTTATTTTTATGTTGTGCGAAAAAAATTGTTGAAAAATATAGTTAAAATATTTATTTAAAAATTCATTAAAAATAGAAATTTAATTTTAAGGTTAAAACATTGGTATCATTTAAAAGATAAATTTCTGATCTTTAACTTGATGTAAAAAATTTTTTTGTGCAGTAATATTTTCGGAAGTTATAGCAGAAACACGCCAAAATTTCTCTTTATTTTTAAATAAATAAAATTCTAATTAAAAACTCGAAAAAATAACCCCCAGGTGCACATTCCCGACCTCTAGGGTATACACGTGCCAAATTTGGTAACTGCATGTTGAATGGTCTGGCCTGTAGAGCGCCAACACACACACACACACACACACACATTGAGCTTTATTATAATTATAGATAAATGTATTATTTCAAGCTTTTTTTTTAATTCCAATAAGTATAGATAAATGTATTATTTCAAGCTTTTTTTTTAATTCAATAATTACCATGATAAACAAAAAGCATTTTACACATACATTTCTCATTTCCAGAAAAATTCATTCCCAATTTAAATATATATTATCTATACTTATATAAAGCTCAATGTGTGTGTTGGTGCTCTTCAGGCCAGGCCATTTGACCTACAGCTACCAAATTTGGTACATGTATACTTTAGAGATTGGGAATGTGCACATGGGGTCCCTTTTTTTGAATTTTTAATTAGAATTATAACTATTAATTAAAAACTAACTTTCCCGCCAAAAAATCTTTTCATTTTTCCCACCACCAAATGAGTAAGGCTTCAATTTTTTTTTTTTTTTTCCTCCCAACAGTAATGAGGCTAGGGTTAAAAATTACTGGACCAATTGAAAATGACCCAAGTTAGTCTGAGAATGCTTAAAAATCCTCAATTTAACCAGTAAAAAGAAATTTCGAGCTTAATAATATAATATTGATGACAGCATGAAACAATAGTTCTCACTCGGAAGTTCACCAAGTTAATAATATTTTCTCATATGTGTAGAGGTAAGCACGAATGCATTTACATTTAGACTTTTTACAAAATGGAGACAAAATTATGTAAAGCTCCATACTTATAAATTTTTTTATGTCCAAAATTAAATGCAATGACTTTGCTGCAATCAGAAATGAAGTTACACATAAAAGCTATCACTACAAATATAAGGATTATGTTTAAAAATCCACATTTTCATGAATAATTATAGGTTAAATGCTTTAAGACCAAGGGATTTCTTTATATATATATATGTATGTGTGAGTCAAACAAAATCAACAAAACACTATATCCATGAGTATTGCAAAGAAATTAAAATACAGTAATTCCAATGGACATCATCCAAAAATTAAAAAAAATAATGCATATGTAAATACATAATTTTAACTAGATACAATAAGTAATATAAAACTTTCGATTGTGTTCATTTATTTAATCAATAAATATGCTAAAATCTAGCAATAGCAAAGTATTTTGGGTTTCAGCTGGCACAGAAAATGAACTGTGCAAATAAGAAAACGAAATAATAATGCGAAATGTATGAAGTGATTTAACAATTCCTACGCGCAGGCGCAATGATCTATCAGATGGCTAGCTCGTTTTTAGGCATTTCAAAATGGACGAAAGTTTACAATTCCCTATTCTTTAAAGATTCAAGATGGCCTATAAATGGCTACAGAATCGAAAATTGGTTTCGAAAGCGAAAGCAAAATGTACCAAAGCGATCCTCTAGGCCTAATAGAGGTTTTAAAGTTTTATTCAAAAGTGGTCCTTAATGACTTGTACAATATGGCTTATATTCAGTATCCGGGAGTTACAAAAAAGAACGCGCGCTTTCCCGCAGATTTTCATCCGTTCGGAAAAAGGATAAATAGCTTTACATAATCATGAATTTAAAAAGTTCATGCTTTAAAAGATGAAATTAAGAATTTATGGCTTTACTTCCTTACATTTCTAAGCATCTAGAATATATAGAAAAAAATTCAGTATGCTGAAACAAAAATTGAATATTTTTGAAAAATAATAAAAGCTAACAAATATACGAAGAGTAAGAAAGGACATGACTGACTAGAAATGTATTTTTATAGAGAAAAACTTACCATGATTGGAATAGGTGAATATTTTCAATTTAAAAAAAAAATAAAAAGTTAACTAATTTAGAATTACTTGACAATATTATCATACGGCTTCCCGGGATTTTAAATTTATTACTTCACTTCTATTCAATTTCACTAGAAAAGAGCAAGAAATAAATTCTTGTTGCCAACATTAAAAAATGATATATAAATTATAAAGTAAAATATTCCAAAGACATATTTAACTAGGGATGACGAATATTTTACGAGCGGTTATCATGTAACCAATATCAAAAAGTCACAAATACCAGTGATCTGTAGGAACAGGTTGTGAGTAACGCAACTCATCATCACAAGTCATTGTGGTTGACACGTAACTAAATATTATAAATAATTGTTAATGTTCTGTATTTGTTTAATTGTTATAATTGTTCATGTTTGTTTTTGAAGTAATTGCAGCAAAAATATTTTATATATTATTTTGTGTTAAATGAAACTTTATTTCTGCTTTTGCATCTGGCAACCAGGATGATGTTTGTAAAAATAAATACAACGAGCGAGATGCTCGCTGTTACTTGGAGTTGACGTAGCCTGTGTTTGATTTTAAGTTCTTTAAAACACTTTCAATCGTTGGTAGTAATATCCTAAATAAGAAATGGTTATTTTATGTATCAGGCGTTTACAATCTGTACTTTAAAACGCAGAGTCATACGCCGATAGATCAGTACTTTTCAAAGAAGGGTGTGATTCAAATCCTTGATACTAGAGATGCATAATCCACGATTTTTTGAATAACAAATAATTTTGCTATTATTATTTTTAAATATTTGTTCCAAATGTCTGTTATTTCAATCATATTATTAATTAAAAATTATTACTTAATATTAAATATAAAATTTATTAATTGTAATTAATACTTAATTTAATAATTTAAGTAACGTGTGATTGAATTAATTTATCTATTTCAGCTTACTTCTTAAATTTGATTTTTTTCAAAACTATTTATTTAATTTCTTTATTTGAGTAAACCATTTTCTGAAAATTTTGAATTAGATATATATGTCATTTCTTTAAATTGTTTTTTAGTTCTATATTCTACCAATAGATGGCGCCAGCAGTAAACGAAATATATGCAAAGTCTAGTCACAAACAATTAAAAAAGATTTGTATGGAATAGTGCATCATCAAATGCGAATATCGGAAAGTCAAGGTTACTCTCATGAAGTGGAGCGGCGACTTCACACTTTCCAGTAAAGTCACCGGTCCGATAAATTTCAGTGATATGCAATTCAATGATACGATAATTCCAATAACCGGTCCGTTCACTTTTCAATCCATTCACAGATCTGTTTTGTTCGAGAGCTTCCATTGCACAGATCGTATCGATTGTTACTTTCTATCATGATCCAAAAAACCTGTAATTAAATTATCACCGGTAAGATCGTATCAAGGATTTGAATCACACCCCTCTTTGAAAAGTATTGATCACTGGTATTTGTGACTTTATGATATTGATTACGTAATAACCGCTCGTAAAATATTCGTCATCACTAAATTTAACAAATGCTTCAAATAAAATGCTCCATCAATGATTAAGCAAGTAAAGAAACTGTTGAAACATTCGAGTGTCATTTGTCAGAATATACTCACAACAGGACAAAAAATTATCAAATATTCAAAACTTTCCAAAAATGAAGAATTTATCAAAGTTTTATCAATGAAACTTTGCAAAGGGTGTAAAATATTTCAGAATTACGTAGAACCTATTTAGATACTAACATTGTTTTCTGTCTTTTTGTGGGAAATGCTCTAAGATCGAATTACTCTTGCAGCATAAATGTAAAATGATCAATAAACTTTAAAAGTTAACTAGTTCATTTGTTGTAAACGCCGTTTTCTTTGGTTTTCTGCATCGTTAATCTTCCATTCATGATATTTTGGCAGGGACCTGCATAGGTAGAAGCCGCTATCGTCATCAAACATCTTTCATTTGCACTCAAAATCTTTACTTTATTTCCTCTCATTTAAGTCATTGATTTAAGTTTACTTTTAAGCACTATTACATCAATACCTTAACGTCATAAAAAATATTAATTAAATGAAAGATAAATTGAAAAATAATGACGGAAACGTGGGGTAAAGACGGAATGTTTGCTAATTTCTCATTAAATTAATATATAACTAATTTTTGTATTTTAGGTAGGGATGGCGAATATTTTACGAGCGGTTATTACGTAACCAATATCAAAAGTCACAAATACCAGTGATCAATACTTTTCAAAGAGGGGTGTGATTCAAATCACTGATACGATCTTACTGAAGATATTTCGATTACAGGTCTTCGATCACGATAGAAAATAAAAATCGATGCCATTTATCCAATGGAAGCTCTCGAGCAAGAGTTCAAACATGCATAGGAAAAGTCCTTTACCCACTGATGCACTTTCCAGCAACAGACATCCCACAAACAGTTGTGGTGGTCGGCGGGACCTATTGATCACATGCAGAGAATTTCCTATTTCACAGATTTCCATTCGAGCTCTCCTTATCCCATCACATGATCTCTGGAAGCTATAAGCGGCTTGTTTCATTGTACGAAAACAAGCTTTCTTTCGCACTCAATTCTCCATAGAAAAATACTTATTCTGGGAAAAAACTCTATCTGAACTACAGGATCATTTAAATAGGCAATTACTAAACACATGTGGAGACTTGAATATGTTTTTCTACATCACGCTTTCTAATATTTGCTGTTTTATTTTGTTTTCGATTTCTTGCATCTTTAAAAGATTTAGTTTTAAATTTTAAAAGAAAAACTGTAATCAGAATAATTTTATTTTATTGTTCACCAAATTTTAAACTGATAATTTTTTAAGAATCTATTTTGAGAACCGCTGGCGAATATATTTGATTCACTAACCTTGATTGTTATTATTGTATATTTCAATTCAAATTGTTTTCAAAGTATAATTTAGCTGATTTAATGTTTATAAAAAAGCTTAAGAATGTTAATAAAGCATTCTGAAAAAATGTGTTTAAATGACATTTGGATGGACAATAGGAATTTTTTATTTGCTAGAAAATTTCATTCCAGGTAGCAACATTAATTATTAAATTTGTCACTTATTGTATAATAAATACCATTCGTTATAATTTGAATTTTAATGTAGTTGCACTTCGTATAAGATTCTTACTTAGTTATCATTTTATTGTAAAATCAAAAGTCTCTTCTTTATTTTAGTGAACACTAAAGAATATAACATTCATTTAATGGGAATGCAGCAGGAAATTTAACCCATAGAAAAATTGTGAAAAAAGTTCAAAGCCTAAGTCCCTCTACGGTAAACTTGCAGAATAATATAGTAGAATAAGATTATTAATGAAAAATTTTAATACAGTAAAAATCTTATTTTTCTGGAGGTTACGAGAAGCAAACATAGTATTCGCAACATTTTAGTGAATACTATAAAGAAATGTGGTATAATAAAAATTTATAAAAATTCAGAAAAAATAATTAAGATTTTAATTCATTAATGGTTATAAAATATTCTAACAATACTATTTTTTCGATACCATTAAATCAAATCAGTTCTACTTATTCTTAAAAATGCACACACACACACAAAAATAAAGATACAAATATTTTAAACAGAACAAGAAATAAATTTATTCCATATAAAAATTATACAAATATACAGGGTGTTTCAGTGAACCTTTTCAGAACTTCTAAGAGGGGTAGGGTACATCCTGACAACTCGAAATCATATAGCAATGTGGGGTTGGAAATGCTTTTGGACGTGGAGGTCCCGTGCGTTGGCCTGCTCGGTCACCCGACTTATCATGTCTTGATTTTTATTTCTGGGGTCATATGAAATCGCTTGTTTATGACACCCCTGTTGACACTGCTGAGGAGCTCGTTGCAAGAATCGCAGTAGCTGCCGGAGAGATTCGAGATATGCCTAGAGTATTCCAGAATGTTCGGATGTCCATGCGTCGGAGATGTGAGGCATGCATTGTAGCCCGTGGAAGAAACTTCGAACACTTACTTTAATCCATGTACCTTTTGCTTCTTTTCGTGTATTATTAAAACTATTTCTCATTTACGGTCTCTTTTCCTTATGGTGCTTCTGTGTGCAACACCGCTTCAGGAAAGCATTTCCGACCCCACATTGCTATATGATTTCGAGTGGTCAGGATGTACCCTACCCCTCTTAGAAGTTCTGAAACGGTTCACTGAAACACCTTGTAAACATATTTCTTTGTTTGTTTGTTTCAGGAATTAAATCTTTCTCCCTAATTTCGAGAAATAATTTTACAATTCAATGTAATAAAAATGTTTTAATAAGTTTAAACATTTTTTAAAAATTCATGTGATCGGACACATTTAATTTTTAACAACTAGAACTTTATCAAAACAAAAATTATAAATATTTGTTATTGTTTTTTAAGTAAGTTTTATGCAGTGTTATATGAAACAATTGAAAAACAATTACCAATTCCCACACAGAATTGCTGCGTTTTGAAACTACTAGGCAATCTTAATTTTTCTCAGAAATTGAATGAAAGAAGGATCTATTCGTCCTACAAAGCGAAAAATTCGATGTGATATGCAACGCTGACACTGCTCTCTGGTGACTGGAAATGAATTAGCATTCCTTCTGGGCGGAAAATCTGCAGAAGGGGAAAGCAATATCTTTGTGAAATTTGTGATACGTAAAAGTAGTAAACAATGTAGCAAATATTAAACAATGTAGAAAATGGAGAAATTCAATTTTAAAAGAATCGTATTTCAGAACAATGCATAACTATATTATGTCATCAATCCTTAAAAATTAGATTTAAAACAGGCATTTTTAAAAAAAGTTTATATTTTTTCAAAATACTTTTTAAAGAATAAAAAAAAAGCCTATAAAAGGAATATAAAATTAGTTATTCTTAGAATAATCCATTCATCTAATGATTCTTTCTAATTATGTAGAAGAAATGAATGGTTTCTTTTACAAAGATCTATGAAATCACATCCATAAAAGTATGTATTTTGTATGAGAAATATTTAGACGACATTTTTTTCAAAATGTATTTAACAAAAAAAAAAGAATATAAGATCTCTTTGTTGTATAATACGTGAAAAATAATCAACTTTAAGAAAAAAAGAAATTTTTCTTTTCATTTTATTAATAAAAAATGAATCATTCTCAGATGAATGTGCCAGGAAACCTCAGGATAAACACCAACAATGCTTCGTTATCAAAAACAGCAAGAATGAGATAGAATTATCAAAAACTGCATTTACAAATTCAAGTAAAATGAATTTCAAGCTTCCTCAGTATTGATATTTTTACCTTGAAATACTAAAAATTGTATTGAAAAAAAATATTTTATTCATTATGCATACAAATTTATAAACGATCGATCATTCTTAGGTGAATGAACCAAAAAGACATCGAAGGAGTCGCTCAATTTCAATTTTATGTATGATATTACTGTAAATTCTTAAAGTCGGCAATAGACAAATATGTTGTAAGTGGAAAAGAATTAAAAAGAGTAATGGATTTTCTTCAATCTTAACACCCGTATTGACAGTACGATATAAAAACCTCGCGAAGTGAGCCGACATCTCTGAAAGACAAGAAGGGGTATCGGCTGATCCCCGCCTCTCCAGGGGGTGGGCAGGAAATCCAAGAAACACAAATATCCTTCTCTTGTGTCCTGATGGTCCCATCCCCTTAATGCAAATAAAGGGAAAAGAAGAAATCTGTGAATGGGTTGAAAAGAGAACGCACCGCTTATCCTTGGAATTAGCGTATCATGGAATTGCAAATCACTGAAATTTATCGGAAGGGTGACTTCACTGGAAAGTGTGAAGTCACTGCTCCGCTTAATGGCAACGACCTTGACTTTCCGATATTCGCATTTGACTAGGGATGACGAATATTTTACGAGCGGTTATTACGTACCCGATATCATAAAGTCACAAATACCAGTGATCAATACTTTTCAAAAAGGGGTGTGATTGAAATCCTTAATACGATCTTACTGGTGTTATTTCAATTACAGGTTTTGGATCACGATAGAAAGTAACAATCGATACGATATCACTGAAATTTAACGGAGCGGTGACTTCACTGGAAAGTAACAATCGATACCATCTGTCCAATGAAAGCTCTCGAACAAAACAGAAAAGGAGAAATCTGTGAATGGATTGAAAAGTGAACAGACCGGTTATTGGAAGTATCGTGTCATTGAATTGCATATCACTGTAATCTATCGGAGCGGTGACTTCACTGAAAAGTGTGAAGTCGCCGCTCCACTTCCGATATTCGCATTTGATGCCCTATTCCATACAAATGATTTTAATTGCTGTGACTTGATTTTGCATAGGCTCCGTTTACTGCTGGCGCCATCTATTGGTAGAATATAGAACTAAATTAAACAATTTAAAGAAATGACATATATATTTAATTCAAATTTTTCAGAAAATGGTTTACTCCAATAAAAAAATTAAATAAATAGTTTTGAAAAAAAAATCAAATTTAAGAAGTAAGCTGAAATAGATAAATTAATTCAATCACAAGTTACTGAAATTAGTAAATTAAGTATTAATTACAATTAATAAATTTTATATTTAATATTAAGTAATAATTTTTAATTAATAATATGATTGAAATAACAGATATTTGGAACAAATATTTAAAAGTAACAATTGCAAAATTATTTGTTATTCAAAAAATCGTGGATTATGCATCTCTACATTTGACAATGCACTATACCATAAAGATCATTTTTAATTGCCTCTGATATGACTTTCTGATTGCATATATTCTGTTCACTGCTGGCCCCATCTATTGGTAGAATATCGAATTAAAGTAAACATTTTAAAGAAATGACACATATTTTTATTTCAACTTTTTCAGAAGATGCTTTACTCCAATAAATAAATTAAATAAAGAGTTTTGAAAAAATAAAATTTAAAAAGTAAGCTGAAATAGCTAAATTAATTCAATCAGTTACTTAAATTAGTAAATTAAACATTAATTACAATTTATAAATTTTATATTTAATATTAATTAATAATACGATTGAAATAACAGATATTTGGAATAAATATTTCAAAATAAGAATAGCAAAATTATTTATTATTCAAAAAATCATGGTTTATGCATCTCTAATTTTAGGAAATTGACAGTATTCTTTTTCTTGTTTTATACAGGGTGGTTTTAATTAAGCTTCCCCTATAAACAGTATCCTACAACGCAAACGATAAACTGATTGCAACGAAATTTGCTGTACAGACTATACACAAAATACGCTCACGGAATTTCGAAAAAAATTTAGTTCCAAAATGTCCACCAGAGGACGCTTTTTCTTGAAAAACATTACATTTAACAGACAAACGACCGAAGAGGAATACAGAAACAATATAAATAATCCAGAACAATAATTGGCTGAGTGTGGCCGGCATTCAGAATATCGAAAAACATCAGGAGAATATTGTACAATATCTTGTGCTAATAGGGATGAGTCTAAAGGTGAAAAGAGATGATGATATCATAAGCTAAAGCTAATGTCAACAGGTTTATATTCCGCACAAATGATAACTGCTTTGTGGGGGCTAGCGTTATTTTGTTGGAAAACGTCCTCAAGGATAGATGGGTTTGGTTTGGTTTGATTGTTTTTTTATGGCGCAAGGGCAATACTGGCCAAGCTGTGCCAAACTCGTTAACTTAAAATACAAAAAATTTACTCATTACAGTAAGGGGATAAAAAGTGAAAATAACAAAGTGAAAATAGAAATTAGATACTATGCATGAAATTGATGTCAAGTAAAAATGAAAATACTTTAATATAGAAAGGTTCGCCAATTATATCTTTCAAATTTGGATAATATCTGCCGAAATATTTTATTCTTAGAAAGCGGTATTTAGGGCATTCACATATGATATGCCGAACTGAAATTATGGTACTACATTTTGCACAAATTGGAGCTGTGTCTGAATGAAGTAAATGTTTGTGAGTAAAATGAGTATAACCTATGCGAAGCCTTGTTAACACAACACTCGTTCTACGGCTGAGAGAATCATTCCTAAAACAAGAAATAAATGGTTGGATGGAATGCAATTTATTATCAAGTTGCGAGTTCCAAGTGCGCTGACATATGTGAATCTCTACGTTGAGCACGTTTTATCTAGGATAGAGAGGGAAAATGGCAGCACAATTAATTCAATCATCGTCTAATGTGTAAATTTACTGCCAAGGAGCAAGAGATAATAATGTGTTGGATTCTGATGACATCGGAAATTATTCTTTTGATCATCACTCCTAACGTAGGTCAAATGTATCTAAGCCTCAAACGGCTTGAATCCAAACGTTTTCTATTGAGTTCTTGCTAACCAAATTACAGTCATCGCTGATACCAAGACAGAAACGGATATCATTTGAGAACATAACAGGTATGGACTCCGCACTCCCATAAGATCCAGTATGACACCACTGATGGTATAAAGCTAAATGCATGTAATTGTGAATAACTAACGCAAATAGTAGTCAGATGTCCTGGAGCGTCCTGTAGTATGAAGGGTACAGGACGTCTGAATCGAGAATTCTTTCAAGTTATCAATTTCTTATTGCTTGTAATGTCATTTTGGCGCTAACAGAAATTCTAATTTCCGCTATATAAATGCAGTACGAATCGCCTCATCATGAGGAAAATACGATAATCTTTCCTTTAAATAGTGATACGTGTACGGTAGTCCTCTGTCTTTTTTGAGGCAATTCTTTCCTGTGATCATTACTGCAATCATAATGCATAATGGATATACCTCCGCTAAGTCTTTGTACAATATGACGGGGGAAAATTCTTCTCGTAACCTTACCTCTTTCAAACGCAATAATCTATAAAGAAATCTATAGGGAAATAATTGCAGTTATCAGAAGGGGTATTTTTTTTTACTAAAACTGTATAATTAACATATATTTAACTTCAGCATTAAAAAGTTGAAAAAAAAAATCATTTAGAATTTTATTTGCAGTTCTCATTTTCACAGCTCAAGCGTACCAGCACAAAAAGAAATTTCGTTATACTTCAGCTTTCGACTGGCGGCCAAATTGCTTGCGCATGCTCAAAGGTAAATACGCGCATGGAGAGATCGACTTCAACCACAAGACTGCCTTCTCCATCTTCTTAAGAGCAATTTTGTCCCAAATCTAACTCACAACACCCAGTCAGAAAGATAAATAATGTCTACAAGATTTACAACGTGTATTTAAAAGAAAAATTATTGGTATGTTCATATTAGAACTATTGCGAAATTTAAATATATGTCACCTTTTGAATGTGCAAACATGGATCCCAAATTTCATTTAAATAGCACAATTTTTATTTGAGATTTGATTTTCCTTCAATGTATTATACAAAATTGTATAT
>JAPMOR010112766.1:0-31326 GCA_026543865.1 Argiope aurantia | reverse complement strand
TGCCAAATAATTTGATGGAATAATATGCCTTAACTTATATATGAACGATTTATTTGGGGAAAAGATGTGATATATTGCCTGAAAACCAGATGGTCGCCTGAGGCGATTAGTTAATAATATATAGAAAATAATATAGTTAGTTAATAATATAGATTGGTAATAAAACAACAATAAAAACGAATGAGAGATCTTATCTTAAAGTGAAAAATAGAACAAAGAAAATACGTCCATTTAAAAACGTTATTTCCCTTTCATCTAGATTATAATAATTAAGTTTTAAATTTGCAACTTATGATATTTATAATGTTAAATTCCATCATAACTATGAGTACTTTTTGGAGACCTTATGTTTTTTGGTATAGCAAATGCATTTTTCTAATTTGATGTTGTATATTTTTATTACCGCGAAATCCATGATATTTCAATTTATAGCTGTTTCTATATTTAAAATTTTAGCCTTTTCCAAAATGTCATCAATGAAATTATCGTGCCGCACAAAATTTCTCAGAAGCTCCATCATACTACAAAAAGGAAAAATCACAGAATACTCAAATATTTTTTAAACCTTTGAAATTTATCATTTCCGGCATTTGTAAGCATATTTAGAAGCTATATACGTTTAGAATTGTTAGTTTGAAAATAAATTGTTGCTTATTCTATATTCATTTGGATATTTGGATCTTCACTGCTTGTTCAGTATACATTTTGGTATTCAATGAGAATAAATAATTTTAAAAATAGAGTATTTAACAAAACATTCTATAAAATATAAAAATTCTAAATTTGGCTATTAGTACTTATTTACATTCCAAATGCACTACTTATTTTTAGCAGTGGGATATAAAAATTTTCAAGTTATTAAATGAATAATCCCCTTTTTACTTTTGAAGCTAAAACACTTTAAAAATAAAATGTATTTCATTGTTTCTCATATGCACATTAGATTTCTGAAAAAAATAATTATCTGACATGTATTCACTTGCTATCTTTAGTTTCAAACGTAATTTTCATAATAAATATAAAATGCGTAAGATTGATTCAGCCTACAATGATATGTATGCAATGGAGTGTGTGACATACATCTGTATGTAATTTCACTGTACTTACTTTCATGTATATAAATGCTGTTTCTTACTACCATGCATATTGTTCGAAGCAAATGGCATCATTTTAATTACACATTTTTTTAACTATTTAACTCATTACAAACTTTTCATGTCTATAATTTTCGTGATCTTTATTATTATTATTACTATTAATAATAATAATAATAATAATATTTTAGAAAACTTTGTAAATGGCCAGTAATTTCAGTTCCGTTTCAGTTAATCGAATCGTTTGCTATTCTTAGAAGTTATAAAAATGTTGATTTGCATTTCACAATGGTTCAACTAACTATTTTTTTAACAGCATACTGATTAATTCATTTACTACCGTTCAATTCATTTACTGCCGTACTGACCCATTTATCCATTGGTAAAAAGTGTTTTATCGATCGGCGTTTTAATAGCCCAAGCGCTTATATAAGCCTTTTAGTTTCTAAATAAAAATAAATAAATTATAGGGACGAGTTTATTTGTTATAAAATATATCTAAAATATATATAATAAATATATATATATAACATTAGAAAATGTAAGAAAGGAAGAATTGCGTACTAAAAATAGAGTATGAATAATTAACTTATTAACGCAATGATATCATCTACATAATATATTCCATCAATTCTTTACGGACAGTATGAATAGAATGCATTTAGTAATAGAAATGACACTGAAACAAATACCCTTCTAAAGATAAGTATTGCTCAATACTTTGAAAATTTAAAGAATTGCTCCTCTAAATGTTTAATTTCTGAAATAACAGTAATCTAGAAAAAACATTTGAAAAAATCTTATATCAGATCACAGTCTTTAAATAATAAATTTTATAGTTTAACAATGTTAAAATACCTTGATGTATCATTTAAATATCAAAGTACATGAAGCAAGAATAATGAAACTCTCATTTTTCCGTTTAATACTGCAGTGCCATCTTTTGAGCAAAATTTAAGTTAAATGTATTTATTGCGAATTTCTTCTGTAGAGATGTATAAAATGAGTGGGTTTAATAGTCACGCACATTACATTATGTGATATATTTTTCTATAATACTTCTTGTAGGAAAACATTATTGTATATCTCCGCATGAATTAAAATTTCACATAGGTACTGTAAAATATAAATAAGTATTGTTTTTCATTAATAAAGAATTATATTAAAGCTTTCATTAGAAGCGCAGAATAAATGTGGATTCTCAAATTTAAACATTTTCTATTTATCTGTATAAAAGGTAAAAAAAAATAGTTTACATATTCAAATTACGGACGATAAGAAAGTTTTGAATAAATTGTTTGAATAAAAATTTATATTTTTCGGAAAATAGATTAAATTTATATTAATTGCTTTAGAACAATATATTGATGCTATATATTTTTGAATTGAGGAACGTTATCAATTCACGTAAGTTTATTTCTGCATGTTCTTGAGCATGTGACATGGTACAATGCCCAGTATTTAGTTCTGAAGTCATGCCCTTACTCTTTCAAAATGTGTAATGGATTTCATAACTGGTAGACACATTTTACATAAATCTTGTAATCAATAATTTTCTTCTCATTCAAGGAATCCTCATTTAGATCAATTGAAAATTCAATGGTCAGAAATCTGTTATTATTATTATTATTTGCTTTATGAATAAATAAAGGGCAAAAATAATGAATGTGATGTTTTTTATAAATACAATAACCAGCATTATATAAGAATGAAAAGATATTATGCTAGATAAAATGAACTATGTGCCAAAAGGATTTTCTTGCCACATATATTTTTCTATTAACTTGGAGATTCTTGATTTAATATCACTTATGTTCAAAATTTTGAATTACTACTAATTGATAGTTAGTAGATTATGCATGCAAATCGAAAATAAATGACTTGTCATATTCTCAGCTCATGGCATAGCTTATTCGTCAGTAAAAACGCTTTTAGTAAATGAAATTAGGATTAATCACTGAAATACTGGAGATAAAAGATTAAAAAAATGTAGCATCATAAGAAAATTTATATTCTTATTAATCATTTTCCGTATTTTATTTCCGCTTGTCATCTTCTCATTTCTTGTCATAGTTTATTCGTTAGTAAAAATATCTTTAGTAAATAAAATTAGGATTAATCACTGAAATATTGGATATAAATTATTAAAAAATTAGCATCATTACAAAATTTAGATTTTTTTCCGCAATTTATTTTAAGCATATTAATGCTAATTTAATAGCAGTTGACGTTTTCTTTTGTAAAATAAAGGATACATTTCTTATATTATTCATTTGCACTTGATAGTTTTTGTAGACTTTTTCTTCTCATCAATTATTTTGCAATTGGGTAAACAATAAAGATACTATAATTTTTAAAAATCTTTAAAAGCAGTTGAGATGCTTATAAAATATTCCAAATTCAATTATTCAATCTTTAAAAGATTAATATTTCAAGACATTCTTATTATTTCGCATGACAAATCATAATAGAAAAAAATCATCAACATTTAAACAAAGAAATTATTATTTTTTTTTTAATTTGGCAACATTGTTTTTTGATATAAGGAAGAATTTTTATATTGTAAATATTTTACAATTAGTTAATTCAGCAATAAATCCTAAGTTCACTATTCTTCCAAAATACTTTTATACCATCCTTGTTAATTAATTAAAGTGAAACAATAAATATACATCTAATTCACACAACATAAAATTTTTTTGTAAGGTAGATAGAAAGTTTCATATTTATATAACATTCATATAGCATATAGCATAACTGTGTTTTTTTCATTAAAAAATAACATAAGAGTGTCAGATTAAATGATATTCATCAATGATAACTTAACATCTTTTTTTTTGTTCTGTTTTGCTCAATTTACAAATACCTCAGAAATAATTTCGCCGTGTGAATGCTATGCATTTAAATAAACGAACAAAATGTCAGTAAAAAATTAATTCTATTCTGTATTAGCAACACTAAGATCGGCATTTGCATTTTCGAATATCTCTTAAATTTATAAATAATAATAATAATAATAAATATTTAGAATTGATTTGGTTACGTCACAGATCACATAATTAAAAATATAGTCATTCAAAATTGATTATTAAAATTCATAATTAATAATATCAATGATTTCTTCCTGTATTATTATTCAGTCCTTTTCAATAAGCATTGTTCAAGAAGAATTATTCAAATCAACATTACTGTAAATAAAAATAAATTGATTTATTTGTTTAATTTTATAAATTTATGTGAACAGAACCACTGCTGAAATTTTGACTGAACTAAGAAAGTAAAATCTTCAGATTACGATCCATAAACATAAATTTCTAATTAAAGCTTTCATATCAATCTACTTAAAAAAACTGTCTTCTGAGCTTTAAAATTAACCTGTAATAAGGAATAAACTATATATATTCTTTTCTCGACAGTGGAGTATTTTTACTGCCAAATAAAAGAGTCACAACATTTTTCTTTACTTGAAAATTGTTTTTCTTACTACTGATCCAAAGTATTCTTTCACAATCCTGTATGGGCAAGTGGCAAAAAGTGATTGTTCCGTACTTTTGTGTCAGTCCCTTGGTGTTATAAAGAACCCCGGAAGGCATCCAATTGCTTACAATTGGGGTGCAGCCGAGATAATGTAACCTAAAAACGATTTCCAGGGATCGAAAAATAGAAAGAAATGCTACTATGCAATAATAAAAATCGTCGTCGACTTTGCCAGCAGAAGTAGAAGCAGCAAAAATCTTCCCCTCACTCTGGCTACGGGCTATTGGTATTGAAAACCTACCAGCTGACACCTGAAGCAAGAGAAGTTAAGGGTGTGAAACCATGGAGGCCATGTCCCTCCAACCATTTTTTTCTCTTTCTCTATCTTCGAGTTTTTATTTAGTTTATTCTCTTTTTTTTCTCTACTTCTGGTACTTTTGCTTCATTTTTTGTATCTTTCTCTCTCCAGAAGTTCTTTTTAAGCAGGAAAATCTTTGCTGGTACATTCAGCGCACTCTGCGTGCAGCCGGGGCGTTAGTCCATCAATGTCTTTTCCAGGTCAGCTGGCCATGACATCAGAAAAGCGCCCTTAGAGGGCGCCTGACTAATGTTTAATGCATTCCGCTTGAAAAGTGCGGCCGATTTTTCAAAGGGGTGGGGGGAGGTTGACGAGGAAAGGCGAGGGGCAAGAGGGGGGTGATGGAAGTAGAGAAGAATGGATAAAAGTAGAAAGGAGGTGAGATTAAAAAGTATCGAAGGGAAGCCTCTGATAAAAATATTGAAGTGAGGAAAAAGAAAGAAAAAAAATGGGAACTATATCGAGAATAACTGCATTCTTTGGGAATTTCTGGAGATAGAAATTTTGATGGAAAGCTCGGACGGTGTTCATTTTTCTTGAGCTGTTCCTAACTTTGAGTTAAATTATAGTTCTGTGGACAAACAAATATAACATTTAGCTTAAAACTTTTGTGTAAATGTTTTGATCCCTGACATAGAATGGAATAATAAATATATATATATTTTTTAATTTAAATGAATAAAGAAACTTAATAAAATGAATTTTATACTTGTAGGAATAAGTAAACTACTTGAAATTTTTCTATATTTCTATATGGTACAATAATATACTTATATTATTGTACTGTTTTTTTTAATATAGAAATGTTCTACTGTATTAAGAGAATATGTTCATGTTGCGTTTCGTCCATATGGCAAACAAGATTGTCCATACTCAGGAATATCTTACTGTATATTAATTTGCTCTTTTCCATGGTATTTCTCCAAAATGCAATATAAATTCCAAAATTAAATGCATGTAGCGCACTTGTCATGCATCAGGTTGGATAAAGGATGGATAACGGATTTTTGGATAAAGGATGATTCCATTAAAAATTTAAGAAATGGAAATAGAATTCCATCGAACTAAATACATAAGTATCATGTTTAATCTTTATTCTAATTATTAAAGTAATATTCCTCATTTTTTTCCCTTTCACATTTTTTATAAGTTTTAGAAATAAAATTACTATATTTGATACACATTAACTGGGAAAATATTTTATATCATGATTCTTATTAATTACCTGTTAGAAACTAACTATTTGAAGTTAAAAATTTAACCTCCCTTTAAAGTATAAATGTTAGTCTAAAATATATTCTCCCTCGCAAGACTAATATTTTTTAATGTGATTTCATGAATTTATAGTGTGAATTGATCCATTTATTTCATATAAATAACTCATATTGCTATTAAATTATAAATCTTTTAAACAAAAATTGCATTTTGTTTTTTAATTTTAATATATATAATTATTATAATAATATATATTAAAATTAGAAAAACAAAACGGCATTTTTTCAATTGTTTAGCGTTCCAAGCATTTATAATGCTAAATTGTAAATTTATCTAATACTTATAAAAATTATTCTTTTTTGTCACAAAGTTATGTTTGTTACTCTATTTATTAAGAAGAAACTCTCATTACTTATGAATAGTTTCGCGAAATTTTTGTATTTTTAAATATAAAATGCGATTATAAATAAATGGTAGTTTAATTCCTTAGATTAATAGTTTCTTATAATTTTATAGTATCAGGTGATTGAATAGCTATCAAATATCAGAATGATGTTATTTATGATCATGTTATATACAGAAAAAGGTATTAAATCTAAAAACAAACAAACAATGAAGTGATAAAAAAGACAGAAATTCATAGACAGAAAGCTATTTGAAAGCTACTCTTTCGTTCTATCATTTAGAACTATTCCAAAACGTTTTACATCTTTATGATTTATGGACAATAATTAATGCAAATTCGTTTTTCTGCATAAAAAATATACTGTGACACAAACTAAAGAAATTCACACAGATTTCAAAACAAATGTAATCATATTTTCCTAACACAACTTCAGTGTAATGTGCTAAATATGCACTATCTGTAAATAAATCTTTGGTCATCCTTGCAAATCAGGATATCTGCAGTTCTGGTCTGTGTCACGCATTTTGTACTTAAATATCGTGTAGGAAACAACATTGGCATTAATCGCATGCAAGATGCCACGAAATTCAGAGCTGTCTGACTTCAAGAAAGGCGTAATTTCTGGATATAACAGAAGAAGTGGAAGGAGAGTAGTGATGATCAGAATGTGCTTCCACCTTGCAGATACCCCGAGACTAAGGGATATAAACCAACGAGTGCTGTTCAAAGAAATTTGGAAATGCGCAACAAATCAATGGTCAGGAGTTCCAAGAAGCATCTGGGACAGTTGTCTCAATAAATATCATCCGGTTAAGGTTATAGTTGCATTTGTCTCAGGTGGAGACTCGACCAACCATTGAAAATGAATAAATTTTGTTTATCTGTTTTATCACAGGTATACAATTAATTATTGTTTGATATTGTGCACATATAATATTAGAACAATAAAAGTTAGCTTGAACATGTAAAAATTATATAGAAATTAAATGCGAAATTTACATTGTTTCAAAATTTTTGACAAAAGTGAAATGAAATAACGGGATTAAAGTTTTGATTGTTCATTTATTCTTGGTGATTTGCTTATAAATATTAGTTTTCATTGAATAAGCTAATTTTTGCAGTCTTTATTTCATACATTTCCTCAACAGAACACTTAAGTTCATTTGCGGGGGGGAGGGGGTAATGGGTATCATTACCATAAAATTCGCAATGCAAAATGCTTAAATAATTTTTCTTTAAGTTAGAGTTTTGACAACATGTTCTCCATACGAGACATTTTCTATTCTGAGAATTCGCCTTTGAATTGACTGCAGTGCAAATTGAAGTGTTTTTTTAGCTGAACTGAAAATTCTCTGATGTCCCCTAAATGTGCAATAAATGACTTCAGATTATCCTCAAATGCCTTTGTATAATATAGTACTGCGCAACAAGAACACGTAAAATACACAGACACTAGTCCATAGTATTAAAAGACTGCCCAAATCATCACAGTTACCAAATTGTCTGCGAACGACAAAGCATAGGTGTCCCTTGCTTAGGTCATGCCTGTGCATGACTCTCAGTCATCGTGGTGACCCAGGATCTACTTGATTTCATTGTTAAATATCACTAATAGATATTTCAGTACGCATGACATATAATGTCGACTCCGTACTATTTTTATGACCTAAGATATGATTTCAGAGTTTTTTATTTTTTATTTTGTAATGGACCATTCTTATATGTTTATTAAATTCGAATAACAATCATATTCCTTGATATCGAGAATTAAAATAGTCTTTTAACTTCATTCTTTATTTGAAGGTTACACGTCATCCACACGTCGAACTATCATTGCATTTAACGTCACATGATCACCCAGATTGGCATGCTCCTTTATATATATATATATGTGTGTGTGTGTGTGTAGGCTTGAGTGTGATACTCAAAGCCTATTAAAAATACAAAATATAGTATTTAAAATAGTTTTAATTACAAATTAAAAGACATGCACAATATTTAGAACAAGAAAACAATTAAATACCAGATATCACATTTTCAAAAAGGCTACAGATTTCTAACTCTGCTCTCTCCTCTAGTTACCGATCGGGCGAGAAGATATAAGCGTCATGATGTCATTTCTTGTTGCCATCACGTGGAACATAAGTATCACATTAAATACAACTCGATAAAAAGATTTATTTGATAGATTATATTAATCGAGGTTTTCGAAAAGAACTTACTTTGAGCCTTCAACAACCTATCTTCGTAAGCTCTTCCGAATTAGTTTCTCCTGCTCTCGGTATCTTCTTCATGAAGTGTTATCTTTTATAAAACTTAAAACATATGACAATTTAAGAATTTATTAAAATATTTTTTTTAATTTTAGGGTTGCTGCTCTTTTCTGTAATACAACCAAGCGTAAAAATATAGTGTTGATTTTATCATTCAAAAATTTATTTTTATTGTAGCAAACTGAAATTTATTTTGAATCAGAATTTTTTATTGATTAATTCTTTGAGATATTAATTATTTTTTAAAAAAATATATTCTGTATTATATACATCAGACGTCAATGCTGATTGACTGTACTTTTCTGTATTCATATATTTAAGAAACATATTTGGTTTCAGAAAAAGACATTTTAATGTTTGTTTACTTTTTTCCATTTCGCATTTTTCAGGGAAAGGTCAATCGCTGTCTTCGTAACAGCGGGCTTGTCAATGGCAAGTGCCGTAAGAAACAACAATATGTTTTTAATAGATATAATTTTTAAATTACCACGTTCAAGAGACGATATAAATTACTTCTTATCAATGTTCATTGATAATGTAGCAAAAGTCGATGAAAGATATGATAGATTTGATAAGATAAATTCATTGACATTAAAGCATGGTACAAACATGATTTTTAAACACAGGAAATTTTTAACATATGATGTATTTCTCAATTCTACATTTTGCGAAAATAAAATCTGGAGACTGAAAATATCCACAAGTAAATGGATTAAGTATTATACTATTTTCTTTGATGAAAAAAATGAGATTCATTATTCGATTCACAAATTTTACACCCTCATTTCAAATATTCAATCATTATTTCTAATGTTTTAAGTTCAATATTTTTTCACAGATCGAAAAGCATTTACCATTTCATTGTTCATCAAAGAATGTGCTCTTTTTTTCTGAAATAAAATGTACAACGATGTTTTTTTTTCTTCTTAGGATTTCCTCTGGGAAGAGCAGGAAAATAGTGGCCAGAATGAAGTATAAGAAGTTTCTGTTTTTCCTTCTCAGTACATTCTTTCCATTACTCAAGTTCTGTCCAATACTTTATCATGACCAAAAGAAAAATTCGCAAAAGACAAAAAAGGAGGAAATGTGCCGGAAAATGATGGATATGCAATGTGCATTAATCCTTTTGATATGGAAGTGTAAAATAAATTAAAGTGAATTTAGAAAATTCTTTTTTTGGTGTTAAAGAGTGGAAGAATACATCGAGGCTAATGTATAATGCAAAATTTAGCAGCTCAAAATGTTTTCTCCTCATCTTGCTTATGGTACAATTGGTTTAACCAAAAATAATAGATGTATTTTCTTATATTGTAAGCTAATTCACGATATTATTCTATAAATAGATTTTGTGGCGAAAAAATTACATTAGTTTTATTTCGTTAGAAATGGAAGTTTATCAATAGTTCATAAAACTAGAAACTTCTGCATTAATTCTTTTGCATGCAAAGATGAGACTGACTCAAAAGTTGAATGACCGAATTTTTAAATTTAAATCCGCATTTATGGGAATTAAAATAATTATAAATATATCCAAAAGAAATTGAGAAATTAAGTAATTCATAAATCAAATAATTAAAGCTGGATTTCGCCTGAACGAATATAATTATATTGTTTTTCCCGAAATGAAATAATTCTTTTTGAATCTGTTACCTCACAAATCCGGTTAATTAAGCCATCTTTTGTAATTACTAACTGCTCATTCTCAAAGTGTATTTTTATGTTCCAACCTTTTAAACAAATTTATCTATAAACTTGCTTAACTGTAACTTTCGATTATTTTGTATGTCTAAAAATTATGTAATAATTTACCTTTCTTAAATAATTTCCTTTTTTTGGGAAATTTAAGTATGTTTTTTTTTTAATAATTTTTTTTTAAAAATCCGTAATTGATGTTTAACAGTGATAATAAAATTAATAACTAACCACTTGTAATTCCAAAACGTTGTGCACAATATTTCACAATTTTATCTTAAAATATAAAATATTATGCATGGTAAAATGATTTATTTAATGAATAACGCAGTAAGCTAGTTTTATTAATATAATTAATTTTCTTTGCAAAAGCAAAGGGATCTCGCTATTTATGCCGAAATTTGGGGCTAACAAGCTCAAATTAAAGCACAGGTTTACTGGAAATTCTCTGAAGGATTTTACAGTAAAGACAGCACACAGGCATTGATCTGCACTGAAAAAATCACTTATTTTTATTTTATTTTTATTTTTACATATAATCCCTGATTTATTTAATTTTAAATACGACGTTTATTCTACAATGATCCTATTTTATTACTCTGTACCATATTTTCAGTTGTTTCAATCTTCTTTGAAAATACCAGAGAAAAATGGTGCGCCCCTGTTCATGGAAAAATAATGCTTTTTACAGAGCACTGCAATTCTAATTATCATCAGTTTTCTAATGGTGCTTTCGTTCTGCCGAATATATCTTGTGATGTTGTTTAGATAAGAAGATGATGTCGAAAAATAGCAGATTCTTTCTTTCCAAGAATGTTATGTGATGTTTTAGAAGTCTTTCCTGTGCACAAAATTAATTTATGACCCAGAAATTTTTATATAAATACAACAGAAATTTATTTAATAGTAAATAAAAAATATCAAATTAAATGGAATAACGTGTTATCAAACTTATTCGTAAAATAATAGGACAATAAAGTCTCTATTTGTTTGTTTATTTTCATATTTTCGGGGGTTTTTCTATTATTGTTTATCTGCTGTTGAATAACCCCTTTTAAATGCGGTAAGAAATGCAAGAAAAAAAAATTAAATTGTATTTTTATTTAAAAGCCAAAAAAAAATATTCAGAATTAGTATTATAATAATTAAATATTGTTTAGTTGCATATTATATATTTATTTTAAATTCTTTATTTAAATATTCAATTGTGTAGCAGTTGCATTACTCTTATCTTCTCTTTTGGATACTAGATGGCGATGCCTGATTAGGCCATCTCATATGTCATCCCATAGTGCATTGCGATTGTAATTAGAATGAGATGTGATGCTGAACTGTGAAGCCGCGCGTGTGAATGTCCTGTCTTTGTGTATGTTTAAGTGTGTAAATGTGATTTTTTAAGAAATTTTTCCAACAACATTCGTCCTGTTGCTTCCTGCACAGATCATAATAATCTACATACTACCACAATTGTTATTTTGTGTTATATTTATTTAAATTATTCGAAATTAATTAGGAAAGCCAAAACACATCACTGCTAAATGTAATGTAGATTACAGCATCTTTTACCCTGCAGTAATTCGCTTGTACATTATCATTGTTACCTATCATACCGTTTGTTTCATTTCAAAGTCAAGCACAAATAACCTCCACTTCCAGTGTTATAAAAAATATCTTTCCAATGTGTAAAATAATAATAATAATAATGCAATATTACATTTCTAATGAGTTGAATTGTAACTTTCTCCTTTTCAAATCACTTTTCGAAGTTGCAAGAGACTTATTTTATAAAAGGAATTTTAATTTGAAAATTATAGCCAAATAATGAGAACCAACATCATTCCTCATAAAATTTCTGAATCGTATTAATTAGAGGGATTGAATCCTAGTAATTTATCATGCACCATATATATGTACATTGCAGCTTATGAACGGAATGGGTCTCATATCAATTACTTGGGAAATATAGACTGATATATTTTTAGAGAGTCTTTGAACCCTTTGGGAAATAGTCAGTGAAATTGTTAAATATACACTTTAAAATTTGAAGAAATAGAAAGATACGCTCTCTTTATTATTATTTATTAAATATAATGTTTTTAATTAAAAACTTTTTATTTTGTAAAACAACAAGACCAAAAGATAGCCACCTGAGTATTTTTATTTGTCTTGGAAATTCAACATGTTAATTCTTGATAATGCAGTTAGTGAGCTTTTTAAGTAGTGAAAGAAAAAAGAAAAGTCAAATAAAGATAAAAACATGAATTTAGTCATCCAAATTTATTTTATAAATAATTTAACTATAATTATTCCAAGTAATAATCAGAATTACGTAATTATTATTGTAATCTTAGCTGTGGACTTCCTAAAATTTTCTCGCACATTCTCTAACAAAGATGTTATATACAGCATAAAAGTATTGTTGACATAGATAAAGCAATAAAGGTTTCTAATTCTCAGAGATTTTTTTTTTTCATTTTTTATTTTTTTATTTTCAGAATCGCATAAATAGTAATTTTTCGTTTCGTAGGGCATGAATTTTGGATGACATTCTTATGAACTGATTCAAATCGAAATTTGACAAACAGCAACAAATTTAATAATGCGATCACAATATCTATTTTCATTTAATTAATTCATTGCACTTTTAATCATCATTTCTATATGCGAACGATTGTATGAATCAATAAAAAAAATAAGGATCTGCACTTTAAATGCTAAGTTATGGAATAAATTTTATTTGGCTAGTTTTTGATGTTTTTTAAATATTATAATCGTGATTAGAGCAAACAAACAGTTATAATAATTTTGCTACATTTTTTGACAATTATAATATTATATATTTGTGGAATTTTTTCATGAGAATGTAAAGTACGGTGCATTTTTGTTAAAAAAAATCTAAAAATTTGCAACCTGCATTTTTGTCACACTGACTTTTTTTTTAATCATTTCCACACAATATTTCAAAATTCTTAACAGCAATCTAGTAGTTTCACAAGGACAAGTACAATAATGGTACATCCAAGATTCTAAACAGTTATTTTAAATATATTCGCAGATTAAATCTGGAGGGGGAAAAAATCCATATATTTTTTCAAGAAAAAATTATTTTATCTGACTTGTTTCATATTTATATTGCTGAGTTTTCACTATCAATTTCCCACTCATTTCATGAAGTGGAATTTTTTTTTGAATTTTTGAAATTTATATTTTTATAACAATGCAATATTTCAATATTTCTCAGAATGTAGTTATCGATAGTCTTTAATCAATTAGTTATCGATAGTCTTTAATCAATTAGAGATTAGTTGCGTACTAGAAAAGCGTGCTGAGAGTCAGCAAAGTAATATATCTCAAGATTAAAAATAATAATAAAAAATACCAGAAAAATGTTTGATCTTTAGTTTATTAATATTTTTTTTAAAAAATTACGCATTACTCTTTTTTCTTCCCCTTATCACCTCAACACCTATTAACCACTTATCGTCAGTCCTTACATTTAATTTCACCCTTTCAACAGTAAACAATTATCCTACTTGCACAGTAACTTTGTAATAAAAGTGAACTTATGATCGTTAGTATTAATGGATAGTCTATCTATGAAAAGCGAATGGATGTAAAAAAGCAATTTTTCTTGTAGATTCTTTTTTTATAAATTAAGTATACTCCACACCAATTTCTCCAGCAATTTAAATTATAAATTAAATCTTATAGATTTTAATTCATACGTTTGAACCTTTACACAGTATACTTCTGAATTATTGTTCATGAAAGAATAGTATTTCTTTCCAAAATAAGTAATATAATGATTTTTTTTAATAAAATCTTTTGGTGAGCTAGAAAATAGTGGCGAGAATTAAATGTAGGATGGTCGACTTTTTCCTTCCCAGTGCGTTCCCTCCATTACTCAAGTTCTGTCCAGGGCTCTTTCAGGGCAAAAAGAAAGCGGGAAGAAGAACAGTAGAGGAAATGAACCACAAAATGATGGATCTGCAATGTGCATTTATCCTTCTGAGATGGGTGGTTAAAATAACCTTAAGTGAATTTCTTGGGGTGTTAAAGAGTGATTAGTCTACAACAATGGGTTGTAATTTATATTGTGCCCTTTAGACGTGTTTTTTTTTTTTTTCGTTTCTCTTCAAGTCCTTTTATACTAAAAATTGGATTTTATTTAATGAATTTAGAATTCTTGTAGGCTTAACGTTTCTTTAAATTTATTATGCATATATTGAAATTATTTGTTTCAAAATTGTAGGTCATGTGATAGGAATGAAAAATCGACATAAATGAAGGATTTCACATCACAAGATAAACTGAATAATAATCAGTTAGCTAGATTAAGTTTTGTTTCAGTTGGTTTATTGGTTTGAAATTACTTGTTTCAAATATGTGGGCTATATGCTTGGAATGAGAAATTAACGACAATGAAGGACTTAATATCACAAGATAGACTGCATCATAATAAGTTTGCTAGATTAAATATTGTTTTTATTGGTTTATTATGTTGAAATTGCTTGTTTCAAAAATGTAGGCCATGTGATTGGAATGAGAAATCAGCGCCAATGAAGGATTTCATATCACAAGTTAAACTGCATTACAATTAGTTTGCAAAACTAAATCCTATGTCTATTGGTTTAGCTTTAAGAAAGACTATCTGCCCACTGTCTCACTCTGAATCATTATATGTTTATTATAATTTTTATTTTTTAAAGATTTATATTTAGGTTATAAAAATAAATTATTATATACACATAAAATAATTCTGTTTATGATACTAAGCCATACGTTTCCTTCCACTTTAAGATAAAAATTGATTTCACGTTTATATATACTCAGGCGCTTCACATTCTAATAAAGTCAAAATTAACTCTAGATTAGGAGAGGCAGCTTTTCAGATTATTTAGTTAGATTTTGTAATCGTTCTTAAAATGAATTATAGAATATTTTGAAAAAGTTTAGCTACCTATATCTTTCATGGATATCTCAGAAATAAGGATTAATTAGCTTAGGCTTCAATTGCTTATCCCTGACTGCCTGAAAAAAATGCTCTCTGACACACATTCTTGACTTTTCATTCTATAAATATTAAATTGCAAACTATTGTTCAGGTCCTTAAATAAAAATTTATATGACTAGTGAACTTAATTTTTTAGAAAGAAAATTGTTTTTCTGAAATTGATATGACGGATATTAGTTGCCGAAGCGATTGATTATAGTATTCCTACACCGTAGGAAGATTATATTATTCTTACACCATATATTATGGATTCATACAAATATGATTTTAAGGTGTACGGTTAGTATATATAATGTGTATGAAGCCAAAAATAGAGTCATAATCAAAATATAGTATCAACAGCGTCAAATATAATGTCATTTTATTATATAACCAAGGGCAGAATTAGTTGTAACTTGCATTTTGTAAAAGTAAGCAAAGGGTGGTAAATGACTTTTTGTTACCAACTAACTGATGTACTCGACTTTGCTCGGGATTTAAAAACTTTCATGTATTATGTTGTTAAAGTGCAAACTACTTTTGTATTTAATATAATATTCAAATGTCTAAAATATTTAATGACCACCTTTTAATAAAATAAGACAAATAAACCAGTTTATTTTTACAATCCATTGATAGGTAATTTTCTCCCTAAGCTATTAATATTGTTTATATTAGTCCCATAAAGTTTCTCACAGATGTTTGTGGATTTAAACCTTATCTAATTTAAAGTTAAATCAATACATTAAGGCCAATAAAACAATGTAAAAAACGTATTGAAATGAAAGAAAATTTTAAAAATAGAGACAGAATACTTTAACTTTTAAAAAAACGTTAATTTCAAATGATTGAATAATTAAATATTTTTATATATTGGGAAATTGACCGGATTTCTTCTCATATTTTATATAATAAGTACTATAGAATTCTATTTAATTGTTCAAGAGGAGACATGTATTGAAAGCATGATTATCACGCCATGCTGCTGCAATCTCTAAAGAAAGACATCGCTCTTTTGTTGAACGTATTAGAACATTGTTTGAACGCGCCATTGATGTAAATATAATTCTCATTGAACAAATGATGCGATTAATTCACGTTTTGAATTTCATTCTAGGTCTTTTTTTTTCTTTTCTTTATGTGCCACCTTCTAACCTCTGTCGAAACTTGATTTAACCATTTTTCTTGTAGATTTCTTTTTCCTATGGTCCAAACTAACGTATATACAATGCTTCAACAAACACTTTTAACAAAACAATTTTTATATAAGACTGAGAAGTTATTATTCACAAATTTAATAATAACTAGCTAATATTAGTTTAGGTATATTATACCCCAGTATAATGAAATTATTATTAGCGGATTTGGGTGTTAATATAACATTTTTGAATCATAATCAGATGATGACAGCTACACCTGAGTTGGTAAGATTCTCCGGATATCCATGTTACAGCAAATATTATCATCCATAAAAACTCTAAACGTGTGAAAAATTCCATTTTAAATTTGATTACTCTTCTGCTATACAAACATAAATTTCTTAATACTGTATTCTATTTAGCATTATAGTTCCTTTACTGTGCTTCGTTAGCAAATAAAACTTGTTGAAATCATTGTTATTATTGTTTCAATTCATATTATATTAGTTAAACAATTTCTCACTTATACAAGGAAAAAATTCAAAAAATTAAAAAAAAAAATTCAAAATCAAACTCTCGTAGTTGTCTTAGCTGTAAAGATTGGTTTTTCTTTTATTTTTCCCACTAACATAATGAAGTGAAAAAAATATCGTTATATCTTTATCAACATCAACTTTTTGTCAATCTATTATTTCGACAATTAATTACTTTTTCGAATTAAGAACTCCTAATTTAAACAAAAATGCTTATAATTTATATCTTGCATGAAATATATTATGATTGCATTTATTTTAACTACTCTAAAATTCAAAAAAAAATTTTGTTTGTATTTTTCGAAATTTATTGAATTAAGAAAAGCTTTTTTATACCACAAATTACCCTACAAACTACGGCAGTACTCTTTTGTGTTAATACTACATTTCAATATTTCGTCATTCATTAAAAATCCTTAAAGGGATATAAAAACGGACTTATTTCTTACCTTTAATTATTTTTTCGAATAATTTTAATTCAAGAACATACTATCGGCATTGACCTTCCGTTTCGAATGCCAAGAACTATCCACTAAATTTATTTACCTTCTCCTGATTATCCCCGATTTAGTTTTATTTCAAAGTTGACTTTGGAACTTTAAAAATGTAATTCTCCTTCTTCCATCCCTCTTTTTGTATAAAAACAGATTAAATTTCACTTTTTATATAATAAGGATATGGCGATTATCTATATTTCTTCCTTTTTAATACTGAAGCTTTATTTCTGTATATGTCATTGGAAAAACCGTAACCAAGCTAGAGAGGGATAAGACCAGTTTCTACCCAATCCAGGCCATGGAAAAAGCCCTTCTTTTCCTAACGAATCGTAACTGAATTGCAGTTGATTGAATTTTAACTTAAGGCATTCATAAAGTTTATATACATTTGTTTATAATAATCAAGAAATTCAAACAATCTGTCCTTTAGTACTAATCATTGTCACAATTTTATTAATTTTATTACATATGAAACTCCTATATTGCTTCAAGATATGTCATTAATCTACATATGTCCCTCATCACCTCTAATTTTTGAAAGAAATCTCAAAAAAATTACTCCACTTTACATTCTTTGTGAAAAAGAAATAAAAATAAGAAAACATTGTAATTTGAATTGCTGTTTCAATTTTGCGAAGATCAGTGTTTCGATTTCGCATCAAAATTCATGACTGCTTAATATGTCATCAGATGTTTCTGGCTTCCTTCAACTTTAATTCCGAGGGAAATCTCAGAATGTTTACTTCACCATACATTTATTGTGGGGGAAAACTTCTAATCTCAGCAAAAATTCCATCATATTTTTATGTCATGGGGTAATTGATGATGCCTAGACATGCCACAAATGAGCCACTATTTCTACTATATCTTTATTTTCGAAAAAAATCACAAATAAAATTTTTACTTTGCATTTACCGTCATTAACTAGAATAGTTTAGTCAGTTTGATTCTTCAGTGTGTAAGAATTATTAACCAAACAGAATGATTTATACTTATTATGCAAATATAATGCATTGTCGTAATTTTTTGAGAACATTTAACTTATCAAAAGTGATTGGCATGGCTAAATATTCTCAAACAACTTACTTCTAAATCGAAACTATATAGATGTATGACAGTCAGCCATTGATAAAAACTAATGTTAATTAAATACTAAGGACGATCCCTTTTTCTAGTGCACACCACATTATAAGTAAATAAGTAACTTTTATACAGCATCAAATTGCATTAGCATAAATACATTATTGAAGGAAATTTAGAACTACCCCTCGAAATGTTTTACATAATTCAAACGGTTCAATCAAAATAGTTATATAAAGGCTTATTAGCGGTCTTTGCCATTAGTACTAACACTGTTAGCAGTACCAAGTAAGACCGCAATTAAAATACTTGTCTTGCCCCTTTATCTTGTATTATCCCATTAATCTCTGATCCTGTTTATTTGAACATATAGTCGACTGGCCAGGTCTTCGTCCTGAGTTTCATGAGGACTATAATTCTAGCAAGAAAGTTATGAGCTAATATTCATTAACCTGCTGATTTTTATTTTAATTTATATTGTTTTTATATATATAAAATATCATATCGATTGATATTGTCCAAATTTATAACAAATCTACGATTTTGATATAAAGCCAAAGCACATAATTCTTGTGTTCTAAGGTTTTCTTTACCATTCTTGAGCTATCGGGTACACATATTGTTTCAAAGACAGAATGAAGAGCTGTTCTCAAGTTTCAACAAAATCTCCCAAGATGAATTTATTTGAAAATTAGAATTCCTTTTTCTAATTAAAATTCGTTTATAAGAAACTAAAACATTTTTAATAAAATATGAGTTAATCATCGTATGAAACAGATTCAATGAACAAATTACTGTTTAAATTAAATATAATTAAGAATTTGTTCTTTTGTGATAACTTATAACATAATTCATTGAATGTTTGTGAAAAGATATGTCATTTAATGAAAATACAAATAATTTTTAAAGAAAATGAATGTTTTTTATTGTCTACAACAATAAATATTTATAAAAAATAAAAGTTAAAATATTGGAACTTAAACGTTATTTTTTTTTATTTAAGTACATTAATTAAAACTTTTTTTTGCCTTCTTTCTTTTAGATACTCATTCTATTCAATCTCCATAGGATTTAAATATACTAGTCATTTCAAAATATATAAAAAATATATTAAAAGAAATATTTAAATAGTCTTAAAACTGAAAAAAAAACAATTGAAAGTCTTAAACTTCGTATTTTGTACATTTTGCATTTCCAGAATAACTCGTAATTTCCGTCATCAGTGAGTATTGTCTGATTTTCAGTACGTCGACATAAAAGTGTAACAGATTTTATCTGCTGGAAGAGGGAAAAAGCGAAAAAGGAGAAACAGAGAAGCAAGAAAAAATAATAACAGCAAACAGAAGCCACAAGATAAAACAACCTAAAAGGTAGGTGTGTTGGTACCTTTTATTGGACAAACGACGCGCAGGTCTTGGACCTGTCACCAGAATGCCTTTCATATCCCCTTTAATATCTTTTGGAGACTGTCAAGTCAGAGAACAATACTGGAGAATTGGCTTAGATCCACCTCCCATCGATGTTTCTGGGAGGGGACGTCGTCTAACGGCGAAATCGTACAGTCACTAAACATTCCACATGCTAATTTAGTGGAAATCTCGTATTAGATATTATAAAATTTAAGACGAATGTTATATTAGAGTTGATGATTCCAAAATTTTGCTATTTAATTTCTATAAATAAAATGTAATGACGTTCAAATTATATTTTTTTATTATCACATTAAGCTTTCCTTAAAAAAATAACCATTGTGATAATTAATATTAAATGCAAATATCCATCTTATTTAAAAATAATAAAAATTAAAATTCAATAATTTAAGCAGCGATATTTACTTTGGTTTTATTTTTTCATCTGTGATATGACTTCAAAAAGATATTCAATGACAGTTTCATATCATGCTAGTCTTTTGAGTAAAATTGTATGCATATATTAGCATAAATAGCAAATAAAAAAAATAAAAACTTGGAGAATGAAACCAAAATTAACCAACTGAACCATACAAACATTCTGTCAAATATTTGTCCGAACACTTCTCTTCATTATTGTTTCGGTAGATTGTAACATGGCTTTTAACGGTGAAAAACATGAAAATGATTTTTAAAAAAACAATACTTTTTTTTCTTTTAGTTGTGTTTTTAAATCTTATCAATTAAACTTTAGTAACTTTTTATGAGGTTCACAAACATATTGTTCTTCATGATCACATTGATCGCTGCAGGTTCCCTTTCAAAAAATACACAGATGTGAAATAGAATTCACAAAAAAAAACAGTAGAAGAAAGAAAACATTCATCATATATATTGAATTTCATTGAATTTTTATTAACTATTTTCAAATTCAAAGGATAGGATAAAAAAAACCATTTTTTCTTCATATTTCTCAAAACTGGGAGTGAAGGGGGGGGGGAGAAACTAAAGAATTCTTAAGAATCAAAAGAAACCAAATAGAAAAAAAATACGCACCATATGGAATTCAAGTCTAGTAGTTTTAAATTTTGAAACACTACAGCAATTTAAATAACAACTGTGATTTGAGCAAGAATCTTTCATTTCAAGAAATATATATATCTATATACACTGGTGTGCAAAACTTAAGCAACAGGTATGTTTTTTGCCATAACTTCACGAGAAATCATCTGAGAGACATGAAATTCAGAAATGAGATACAGCATTTTGTTCTGAAAGAATAACGAAAGCATAGTTGCGCAGAAATGAATACAATGCATACAGTATGGAATCAAACAAAAAAAAGGCTTTATTGAACTCATAGTATCGTTTCACATGATTGTCTGTCCAAGAGGAAGAACAGCAAACAGATGTTCCTTAGTATGGGATATGCCCTCCCCTTACTACAATGGTTGCTTCGCACCGTCTTTCCATACTCAGCACCAGATTGTCCAACAGTTCTTGAGGTAAGAGTGCCCATTCCTCAATAAGCATCTGTTTAAATTGTCGGGTGTTCCCAGGAGGATGTAATCGTGCCGCAAGGCGTCTCCCCAAAGCATCCCACACATGTTCTATCGGATTTAAATCAGGGGAGCACGCCGACCAATCCATTCGAGTGATTCTTCACTTTCCAGGAGCTCCTCAACATCATGAGTCATGTGTGGCCGTGCATTGTCATCCATAAAAACGAAGTCTGATCCAATAGCACCACGGAACAGACGCACATGGGGAAGGATCACCTCCTGACAATAGCGATCTCCAGTTACAGAACCTCTGTCGAAAACATAGAGCTCAGTCCGCCCATTCATCATAATGCCTCTCCAGACGACAACTCCAGGACCAGTTAAACGGTCTCTTTCCGTGATGTTACTGGGATGAAACCGAGTCCCGACCTCTCTCCAAATCAACTGGCGTTGGGAATCGCTTGTATGGGGAGACGGTGCGTATGGGGAGTATGGGGTGACGGTGCGAAGCAACCATTGCAGTAAGGGGAGGGCATATCCCATACTAAGGAACATCTGCTTGCTGTTCTTCCTCTTGGACAGACAATCATGTGTAACGACACTATGAGTTCAATAAAGCCTTTTTTTGTTTGATTCCATACTGTATGCATTATATTCATTTCTGCGCAACTATGCTTTCGTCATTCTTTCAGAACAAAATGCTGTATCTCATTTCTGAATTTCATGTCTCTCAGATGATTTCTCGTGAAGTTATGGCAAAAAACATACCTGTTGCTGAAGTTTTGCACAGCAGTGTATACATATATAAACGCATACATACAGTTTTGTGTTGGTGATGATACCATGATTCCAAAACTATTAAACAAATTTAAAATTTAAATGTATAGATTTTCTTTCATAAATAAGAAAATAATTTTCTTTGAATTTATTGTAAAAGGCATCATAAATCATTTGGCTGGTTATGCGATATGTTAAAATATAATATAATTTAAATACACAGTTTATTTGAAACACGATTGCTGAAATTGCATTGTAATTAAAAAATTATATCTGATTTCAATTAACTGTCAATATAAAATAATTAATTAACACTGATACGTCCATTATACCTTTATGCTCACTTTAATATCAGAAAGACACTCTAGAATTCCTTGATATATATCACTTTGAAGTTTCTCACCTACATTTATTTTTCTACTTTTCGATTGCGGATTAACTAAATCTCCAGAATTCTTTTTTAAACTCTGAGATATCACGATTTTTGGTTTGCTTTTGGAAATGCATCGATTTGGAATCGGAATAATTCCTTTGGTTTCTTAACCGATGGAGAAAATATCTGTCATCCATAGATTTTTTTAATAGTTTACTATTTATTTTATTCTTATGAAGACGAACTTAGTTGAACATTGTAAGTAAAGTTCTACATAGAAAAATTATGGCTTCTTATGAATTAGTTCCATAAATAAAAGGAACATTCCTGGTATTCTGTAATAGTTCTAACAACCGTAATAGTTTCTATCCAGTGTTAAAGCAATAATATTATTCGAGTGGAACGTTTCATAAATTGTGTTAGAATTCTTGTTTATCATATAATTTTTTACTTATAGGAAAGTAATGGATTTCAAATAAGCAACAAGATGGCAATTTTACAAGAAATACTGCATATCAACTCAAAAAAAAGTTATGGAAGAAAGTTTATTCTCCTACTTTGGATAAAGTCATTGTGAATTTATCTGTTTGCTAATAATTCGCATTTACCTTACATTCCACTAAAAACTAATGAATAAGAATTTGGTTATCTTTGAATAATGTTTCAGACTTACATTCATTTTAACTAACAATATATCCTAATTTCAGCAATAATACTCTCTGAGAGATTTAGACTGTTACGATATGACAATTAATAACATATTCTATATTTGTCTTTTTTTTACTTAATATCTAATATAATATGTGTCGGACAACAAGAACGGAAATGTTATCTTAACATAGCTGCATAATATTATACTAAAGACACAAAATTAATATGTAAAAAAAATGGCAAATCTGTAACATTTTTTTCCCTGTGCAATTAGTTTCATGGTAAATGAAAAATATTTACAGTTAAGGGGCTTGAATGGATTCCATGTAAATTATCCACAGTTTTCGCGACAATTTGGTGCCTAAGAAACGTCATCTTCACAAGTTCCGATCATTACATAAATATTAACAGCACTGATGATGATTCATGTATCATTAAAATGGGTTTTAAAGCAATGCAGAACCTTTAAACAACACCACATTGACCAATTCTTATTTGTCCATACAATCCTGCACAGAAATTATTTATGTACAGGAAGCATAATTGATACTGTGAAAGACTCTACATTGATGCAATGAAGGCATTATGTTTTGGTAAATTCTTATGCATATCAACGATCATTTGGTGCTTTGGCAGACAACACTCTGGAGAATAAGACTGAGTGAATATTACCATATTCGACCTTCGTAAAGCTATTCATGCTGAATGCATTCATTCGAATTCTATATAGAGAACCGTAAACATCAAAAACGTGCTAGTATTAGAAATTTTAATCACAACCGATTTTGGAATGTTTTCCAAAATTTTTATAATCCTTTTTGAAGTTACCTACTTCTTTTCCAAGATTTTTTATGGATTATAAGGAATATTTTTTAATATTAATAATTTCATATTATATGCATATCGATTTTTTATCATGCTGTCTTTTATCTGTATAATTATTTCCGATGTTCTTTACATCTTTTCCAAGATTCTGCAAGGAGTTCTTGCAGAATCTGTAATGTTCTGTACATCTTTCCAAGATTCTGCAAGGGATTTTGTTTTAATTAATAGTTTCAATTGATATACTTAGTTTTCTTAATATTAAGAGTACTATATGGAGCAACTGGAGTACAATATCATACATAAGCTTATGAATATAAGGATTAGGTTTATTTAGGCCGAATGAGAAAGATCATAACATGAAGAGTATTAAAAAACGTTGTTGTTGTTTCTTATGGCACTTGTCATGGATAAGCCTGCTGTTACGAAGACAGCAATTTTAAGCCGGTGAGAGAGCGTCTTTTTTTTTTTTTTTTTTTAGTAGCGCCAACTAGGGCCAAGAATAATATTTTCTACTCACGCATCACTCATTCGCTTGCACAACCCCTTTTTACTGGAGGGCACATTTACACATCTCACAAATAGAAAAACGGTAAAACAACCATGCCCAAACCGGTACTCGAATCCAGGACGCCCAGATCACGGGGAAGACGCGCTACCCCTATGCCAGGACGCAGGCATTAAAAAACGTCGATTGTGGAGATGTTAGTTTCTTATTAATCCTTTACCACTTCTTCTAATTTGTAAAAAATTATAATTAGAAAACATATTTTTAGGAATATTTGCATTGGTCATATCAACTTTTGATGCAGAAAATGAAGTTAGCAAACCGATATGGAACTCTTAGACCGCACATGCCATATAGATGTTTCATCTCTTTTAATAATCTTGGATGGGGACTTAAAGCAGCAGCATGCTTGCCAAAAGGCAGGTGGATGCTCAATCAGATTCAAATATAGTGATCAAGCTTGAATGGCTAAAAAAAAAAAAGCTAAAATAAATAGTCCGATAAAGGAGAAACAGCACTGTGCCTCAGCTCATGGCAGATCCTTTTTTGATAAATAAGATCTCGATAATATAGATCTGTATACAAGACGACCAGTTGTGAATCTGCTCTTAAAATCAGGACACAGAGTTGCCAATTTAAGTTGGGCAAGTGAACCACTTCTGGACCACTTAGGGCATGCTTCTGTACTCATCATAGACGAGTCCAGGTTCGAATGGGAGGGTGGTTCATATTATCTGATAATCTGTTGGGAATAATGTATCAAATACAATTAAGCCAATATTGTTGAAAGCTACAATTAAAGATGTAGGGAAAGAATGGTATGGGAAAGAATCTCTCTCTCTAAGGTAACACTGACCTGCGTGTTGAGGCTGTTTTAAAGTTAGGAGATAACGAGACGAGTTATGAATTAGGAGATATCGAAATGCTTGAATCATATATCCACCATATGCCACTGCTATTGGTAATGATTTCCTTCTCATAAAAGATAATTATCTTACTATATCGAGCTTGGCTTACTCGGAAATATCTTGAGAGTCACAATACGGAGCAAATGGAATTGGCAACTTGATCTCCAGTCCTGAAACCGTTAGTGTTTTTGGGAATACCTTGAGAAACAGGTTGCTGCTTTAAATCCTTCTCGAAGGCCGTTAGAAGAGCTGGTACAAGGATAACTCCTTCGCTTCCCATTTAAGTATTTGATAACTTAATTATCAACATGGGAAGTCGGTTTGGTCAATGCATTGTTGTTAGGTCTAGAGAAATTCGTTATTAGAACCCATTTTTATAGTTTTTTTCCAAGACATTATTCTACATAAATCTGTGATATACAGCTTACCTCAAGAATGGAGTTCTCTTACAATAGTGAGTTTTTTGTTGTATATAATTTTCGAGTTGAAGTTAAGAAAATTTCTATGTTGTATTCATTAACGACTGCTTAGTGCACATTTCCTCCAAATTTCTTGTTTCTATGTTCATTTACTCACAAATTAGAACCAAAAGACAGGTTATACCTTAAATTTTGGAGACCGGCATTGGAATAAAAAAAACTAAATTAAATCAATTGAATTTACAATTTAACTATCAGTAATACACTGGTGTGCAAAACTTAAGCAACAGGTATGTTTTTTGCCATAACTTCACGAGAAACCATCTGAGAGACATGAAATTCAGAAATAAGATGCAGCATTTTGTTCTGAAAGAATGACGAAAGCATAGTTGCGCAGAAAGGAAGACAATGCATACAGTATGGTAATCAAACAAAAAAGGCTTTATTGAACTCATAGTATCGTTACACATGATTGTCTGTCCAAGAGGAAGAACAGCAAGCAGATGTTCCTTAGTGTGGGATATGCCCACCCCTTACTGCAATGGTTGCTTCGCACCGTCTCCCCATACTCAGCACCAGATTATCCAACAGTTCTTGAGGTAAGAGTGCCCAATCCTCTATCAGCATCTGTTTAAGTTGTCGGGTGTTCCCAGGAGGATGTAATCGTGCCGCAAGGCATCTCCTCAAAGTAGCCCACACATGTTCTATCGGATTTAAATCAAGGGAGCACGCCGGCCAATCCATTCGAGTGATATCTTCACTTTCCAGGAGCTCCTCAACAGCATGAGTCCTATGTGGCCGTGCATTGTCATCCATAAAAACGAAGTCTGATCCAATGGCACCTTGGAGCAGACGAACATGGGGAAGGATCACTTCCTGACAATAGCGATCTCCAGTTACAGAACCTCTGTCGAAAACGTGGAACTCAGTCCGCCCGTTCATCATAATGCCTCCCCAAACGACAACTCCAGGAACACCGAAACGGTCTCTTTCCGTGATGTTACTGGGAAGAAACCGTTTTCCTACCTCTCTCCAAATCAACTGGCGTTGGGAATCGCTTGTGGCACTAAAACGACTCTCATCTGTAAAGAGGACACGACTCCATTGATGAGATGTCCAGTTTTTGTGCTACCTGCACCACTCTAAACGGTGCCGCCGGTGGAAAACTGTCAAAGGGATGCAGCGTTCAGGACGGCGAGCGAATAGGCCACCTTTGTGAAGGCGTCTGGACACAGTAAAACGCGACACTTGTCGCCCCTTTGCTGCACACAGTTGCTGAGCAATGGCGCTTGCTGACTGGTTTCGGGTGCTTTTCGCCTGCAGGAAGATATGTTGGTCATCCACTGCAGTTGTTTTCCTGGGGCGGCCACCACCAACCTTTCTCAGAGCTGTACCTGTGGTTTGGAAGGCTTTCCAAGTGCGCGAAACGACACTTTTGTTGATTCCGAACTCTTCAGCTACACTGATCACACTGCGCCCTTCTTCAGCTTTCCGATCATTCTTCCACGTGTGAAATCGTCCAGGTGATTTCTGCTAGCCATATTTCACGAATTAACTCACGTGCACTTGCAGCGAATGTCTTGAATTGCCTTTCCGTCCTTCCTTTTATTGTAGTGTTGAGCTGCGCGCGCTTTCAGCACGTGTTTTGCGTACACTCACGTCGCCTGTTACGTTTTGTTCCTGATATTTGCATACGCATGACCTTTCTCTTGAATTTCGTGTTCGTTATACTGATCGCAAGAACTCTTTTTCTGCAATTTCATGGCTATCTGCTTAAAATTTACATTGTTGCTTAAGTTTTGCACACCAGTGTATATATATATATATATATATATATATATATATATTAAACGACGAAAACGATGAAGTTTTAAACATAAACTTTGCTGCAAAAACAGTCAGGAAATATTTTAGAAACAATGAATGAGTTTGGAATCTCTATAGACCTCAGTATTTCCGTAATTTTGGTACTTTGAAATGAATCTTTAATTATGAATTGTTTCTACTGCAATTTTTTTATATTCTTCTTTTCAAGTATCCGATAAAAATTTATCGTATGAAAAATGTGAATTATAAAAGCGTATTATTATAAGCGGCATAAGAACTTAACAAAATGACTCCGTCGGTATTTAATAATCATCATTCTTTCATTACTATTTTCAGCATATTATAGAACAAAGAATCATGAAGTACATTTTTTTAAAAAAAGTTTATGTCTGCAGCTATGTATTTTTTAAAAGCTTTCATATGATGATACATTATTCTCAACAAAACAGATGAAAGAATTCATAAAAAAATATTAATTATTTTTATTCATATTTATTGAAATCTTGCTTGAGCAAAAATTCTTTGGTGTTTGATGAATACTTAAAGCATGCTTAATTTATTTAAAGATATTTTTGTATAAGATATATTGGATATTGTTTGTTATGTTTCTTGAAAATAAGCACATATTTAACATTTTTTAAGCAGATGAATAAAACTTGACGCTTAGAATCAACTTTAATTTTCTAAAGTAGTATCTCAATCATCATATTTGCAACGTTTTAAAAATACTAAGGATTTTCATGATTATTCTTATAATAAAAATATGTAGATTTTCTTATGTTTGAAAAAAAAAATTAATATTTTTTTATCTTGAAATAAATTTTTTTAAATAAAATAAAATATTAAATTAAACCAATATTTGCTGTGAAAATTAATGTAATAAATATCGATTTATTAATTTCGTACAGATGTGTGTTCTATTTCATTAAAAAGGAGCTTTTACTGTAAAATAATTCTCAAACTGCAATGCAAGGAAACCTTTTCTAATACACCTCAAGTAATGAGCTGTGAGCTATTCAAAGATTTTCTTCAGGAATGTCGGATACAAAGTTTGCTTACATTTAAAGTATGTTAAAGTAGTTGTTTTGTGTAAATACAACTATTATTTCAGTAATTTCTTATATTTTTTAGTGAAACATAGCGATCACAAGAACGCCACTAGACAATTCTAAGGAATAACGTATTGCGTATTTTATTGTGATGCGATTTAATCCGTTGCCACCGTATTCAAAGAAACTTTATTAGCATATTATGTTGAATTTTTGCTTACATTCACTTTCTTGTATAGTAGCTCTAGAATGTAACGAGTAGATTTAGAAAACCAATATGAAAGAAATACTGAACATTTTAAATATAAAAGTTCATTTGAATTTAAAAATTTAAAATAAAAAGTAAAAAAGAACATTTTGAATATAAAATTTCATATATCATTCCAAAAGACATCTGTGAGTCTAAACGTGATATGTTTTAATTGCAAATGCAATAATTTTAAATGGAACATACGTATTTTATTAGATACAAAATATTTATTGAAAAACTCTTAACTGCGCCATTATCTGTTAAATATGCATCTTAAATTTGATCATTTTTTTTCTGTTAGACTCGTTTATGAGAGGATCTATTATTATTTCCTTTCATCCTCTTTTCTCTTCACATTAAAAAAGAAAATATATATGCTTTAACTCTTTCTGTTCTAAAGCGATAAGTCAGCCATCTAACTCTCCGACCCGCCTATAAGGCACACAGATTTAAACCATAAAACTGAATGACCGGAACGCCGCAACAGTAATTGGCGGGAACTGTGGTTGAGTCCTAAGGGCCGTCATCGGCCACGGTACAACCCTCCTTGAAGGAAGTACGTCCCGTCATCGATGGGAGGAGTCAGATCCCCCAACTATTAGTGTAACCTCCAGGGTGGCGAGATCCAACCACCATGCCGGAAGCATCTCATCTTCATTTCGAGGTGCCCCCCGGGGTCATTCTAAAGCGATAAATATATTTTTGTATTAGGTTGCGCAGTTTTAACGGATATAATAACATTCGCTAAACAAATATAATTTTCTGTATTTCAGTGCTAGCAAAATTATTGAAAGTTCAATTAGGTAGATATTTGCACCCTAATTAAATAAAGTGCATTATTTAAAGTTTATTTAAATATATGAAATGCTAAAAATTCGTTAGTTTCTAAAATCGAATTATTATTTATAAATAATTAAACAAGTGACCTTAATTTTAATCCCTTTTTGTCAGTCCACTATGTATTTCTTTTGATTATTCGATTCAAATATGTAAAATATTAGTACTTTTTTATCTATTTATTTATTTATTTTGTAGAAATTCATGTGTATGCCACTTACAAAAAATATTATAGCAAGAAAATGTTATAATTTGGATTAAAAAGTAAGTTCAATAAAAAAAAAAAAAACATCTTTAAGTGCTTGAAAATCCTTGCTACCTTTATGACTGACTGATGTTTTTTACATTAAGATATTTCATTGTTCTCAGAGGGTAGTGTTAATTTTTAAACATCATATTAATTTTTTTAAATGTGTATGTATATGTGAAGTAGTCAAATAATCCAAATGAAATAAATCACAATAAATTGAAACACTTAATTTAATATTCTTGTTTTAATTCCAGATTTGATTTTTGAAAAAATTATAGAGATTAATTTCTACGGGACTCTTAATTTTTGTCAGTTTTCCGTTTTTTGTTTGAACACTCTTCTTCATATAACTAATTTCTCAACGGTGAAAAAACATTTTCTTTTGTTCCTATAATAAAAATTAATTTTTACTTATATTACTTCAATAGATTTAACTTCATTCAGAATCAAGCATTTTAAGAATAAAACATCTATATACAAATAAGCGTCATATTGTTGTTAAGTTATAGCATTAATTACAAAGCATATTGCTAATTACACCACTTGATCTAAAATCTAAAATGTGTTTTAAACTTCATAACTGAGAAAGAAAATAAAAAGTGTATTAAAAAGTTTAAACAATTACGAAAATATGTCATAACTCTGTGTTATTTTCAAGTGATAGCTTTGTTTATGAAGAATGATACCACGTACTGCACTTTATCTAAAATCTAAAACGTGCTGTAGACTTCATATCTGAGAAAATAAATAATGTGTTTAGGAAAAAGTTGAAAAGTTAATGGGAATGTGTCTACTCATGTATCATATTTAAACGATACCATTAATAAGAAAGCATAATATTACTTGCAAGACTTCATCTGAAACATATCGTAGTCTTCATATCCGAAATAAATAAGGTCTGAAGGAATAAATTGATTCACGAAAATATGTCATAATCCTGTGTTACGTCTAAGTGATTGCATTATATGCAAAGAATGATACTACATA
>JAPMOR010112756.1:0-20589 GCA_026543865.1 Argiope aurantia | reverse complement strand
TTCTATTCTAAAATAACAATTCAGAAAAACAGAGCTTATAGGAAAGAAAGAGAAAGCTCTAAATGTCAGTATTAATAAGAATATAAGAAAGCTCTAAATATCAGTACTGGCAAGAAAATCTCATATTTGTTCCCAATCCAAATATTTCCAATAATATTACTTATATATAAAAACCAGACTTCTTAATATATATGACAAGTTCTTAGAAAATGGTATAACAATGATAGAAATTAATTAAAAATTTTTAAATAAGTGCTGTAATTTATAATTTTATGAAAGTAAATGAATAATAAATTTTCAGAAGGAAGTCTATAAACTTATATGATTTCAAAGAAGTTCATAAACTGGAATTCGTTTACATAGTCGTGTTCCGCTTAGTGAACAAATCTGAAAATAATGAATTCAATAAATATAGCTTAAGGTATGCGTTTATTAGTGTTTATTAGTGTATATATATATATATATATATATATATATATATATATATAACCTTTTTATTCTTAATTATGTAATATATAAATAGAAACCTGAAACAAAACTTTTCTGTCTCTTTCAGATGACACCCTTATAAGAAATGTTAATTTAATTTAAATAACCGACTGACAATAATTAAATGTTGAAAAATATTTTTAAAAATGTATTTCAGTCTGGAATGCATAATTATTCAAAATCTCGAAATTCCAACACATTAGGATAAGTGGGTGAAACTGCTTCCAAAATCCATTGTCTATGAATATTTTTACGAATCTGTAATTTTCCTTCTTAGCACAATTAATTTCATAACTGGAAATATAGTTTTACGGAGAGCTTTATTGGATTCTAATTGGACCCCAGATGAATGGCCTCCAGACTTGCCGACGAATTTGGTGATTTTGGTTACAAATTGAATAATACTAGAATAATCAGGAATTTCAGTGATATGACGAATAGGAGGCGATTTGTCTTAGAGAACATCCTGTGCCCTGATCGGGAAGCTACGAAAGGTTCACAGCCTAAGCTGAAGTCAGTCGTATAGTTAGTCATACAATTAGATCAGATTAGATCAACCCAGGGAAAAACAAGCATTGATTAGAGCTTAAGGAATTAGTAAAACTGAGCCGAGTGATGAGTCTTGAAGCAGCATTTAAGCCGGGTGTTGAGTAGCTAGTTATATAATATTGAATCGACAACTTAGTACAGATAAAGCGCGGAGACAGTGGGAGATAGCAGACGTTTTTAGAGACCCTAATGAATAGTTGTGTGGATTCTCACTTCTTGCAGGATTCTATCCGGACGCTTTGTATGCTGTCGTGGCTGTTTACCATCAGTTACTATTTGTAGACTGCTTTGTATTGCTTGTTTACACCTCGATTGTTATTTTTCATCTGGGTTTTCGTGTTACTTGTGATTGAGGCCTGTTGACTGGGTCAACCATACATCCATTACAAGTGTTTTTTTTTACACCTCGGTTGTTACTTTTCATCTGTGTTTTTGTGTTAATTGTTATATTGAGGTCTGTTGACTGGATCAAACATACAGCCATTACAGCGAACGGATTCGATTTCAGGAGAAGTAACATTTTTGTAACAATATGAAATAAGATAAATTAAATTAAATTACACATTAATTATTATGTCAGAAGTTGCTGATATAAACTGATTATTGGAATGAAATTTTATTCCTGTGAGATTATGTTTTTAATAAACTATCTAATTTTTTTCCTTATATAATTAGTTCAATTTGAATGCCCTCTTTGAAACCGATGTTAGGGCTGTTTATAGAGACCTCACAATTTTGAAACTAAATGAAATGACGAAGACGAGACGCGAGTTTTTACCTTTTGCTCCAATTTTTGTATTATACTAACGGCAAATAGTATGACAAAAAAATTGATAGTGAATTAATTCAAATTATTTATTTAATTATGAATTATATTCCAAAACTTAGATAATAATAAAAAAGTGGCACTAACAAAAGCATAAAAATGAGTTTTTATTGGTGAACAGTACGAATAAAAGTTTGTAATATCTAATTGCTTATCGGCATAAAATTCTATCAAAGATGGATTTTCTGTAAATTATGAGAAAATCAAAATTTATTTCGTATTTTAAAGACTTGACAAAAAGAACAGGATATTTTGAAATGTCCATGACTTTAGAAAATTATATTTGACTATTTTTCATTTACCTTATATTACCTACTCAGTTCTTGCTGTCTAAACAATAAGGCTTCGCATTTATTATCCAATAATGGATAGTTGAGAAAAGCTTCTACTGTGCAATTACAGATTGTAGAATATATATTTAATGAATACGGCTATTGTATAAGTCTTAGTACTGTTGCAAATGTTGTAACCATAGCAACAACTGCTTTACTTCTTTTAATGTTAAAACAATTATTCTTTAAGTCTTAGTAGCGAGTGACAAATATATATTTTCTGGCAGAACTTTTGCAATAGTTTTGACCCTTTTAGGTATTTTGCAATGAGAACATAAATACAAATATAAAATCCTGTAAAAATGCATTTGAAAAATTGAAATATTAATATATTTTAAATAACACAAAATATTTTGCATTAAAAGCAATACTAGGTATAACAATTAATAAATATATATATTTTTTTAATTTGAAAACTAGTATATAATGTATAAATCGTTTGCTAAAATTCTTATTTAAGTTATTGGGGATACAAAAGAACAGTTTTGATTATTTGTTTTATAATACCTACTGATAAAATGCATATGGTGTTCGGATATCAAAATAAATCGATATTGAAGAAAATTATGAATTACTAGCCGCCTTTGGCGACCAGCCGGTTAGCCACTATTACCGCTCGCTACAATTTTCAATTAAATATTTTAAGTAACTGGTCTCTTAAAGGATTCTCAAACACAACATTTTTAATCTTCAAATTTTGATAGCCATACCACACTTATACTGTTTAGATCGTCTCATTCAATTTACTATATATATTTTGCTAATTTATTGTCATTTCCGGTAAAACTTCAACTTAAATTTAAAGTGGAAATGATGAAATTGCAATTAATATAAATATATTTTTTTAATAAAACCAAGCGTTTTATTTTATTTATCATCTTTATTGTTATTTATTTATTATTATTATTATTATTGAATGTGAGTATTGCAAACAGAATCGCTCGGTATTTAAGTCTTATGTTAACTACAAAATATTTTTCATAATTTATGTAATATCTCAAACAATAATTCATCAAAAATTTCTCAGATTCAGCATAAAATTCAGTTTTTAGTTTTGCTTTCAATAAGGATTGAAATGAAATCAATAATATTTTGTGATTCAATATAATGAATCAATAATATTTTGAATATAAATATATTTCAAAAATTATGAAGTCTAAAATTAATGCAGTAAGGTATCATATTCTGAGAAATATTCTGGACACACCAAATTTTAAATAAATGAATGAATGTTTCTATTTTCCACGATCAACTAAGACTTATTTATGAAGTTTTAAATGTTAAAAATTTAGAAAAACTTAACATTTTCATAATCTTAGGTCAATTAATCTTGAGAAATATGCGCGCTGATTGGCGTATTTTCTTTGAAGCGATCGATGAAAAATCTAAAATTATCCTTTTTTTATTGAATAGTGATATTCAAATTTTCATAAATCAGTCAGCTTAAGTGATTGGAAATTAACTCTATGACCACCATAAAATCTGTGCTTTCTTTTGTGGTGTATGCATTCTCCTTAATATCCAATCGAATAAAACATCACATACAAAAGTTCTACATAGAACAAACACATCAAAAGTAAACATAACATTTCAATAGTTGCCAAAAACAAAAGAGAGAAAAAGCCAATTAATAAGCAGACGATATTTAGAAAAGTACAGATATTTAGACTGGAAAATGAAATTATCTGAAATTAAAAGCACGCGCAGACGATATTTACAAAAGTACAAATATTGAAACCGGAAAAGGAAAATATATGAGTTATTCCATCAATATCTTCATTATTTTATGAGTCATTAAATATCAAAATGGGTCCGGGACTAAATAAACACCATATATAGAGAGTGTAAAAGATCATAAAATAATATTTCTTGAATTTATTTTTTAGAAAAAATAATATTTTTTATTTGTTTCATTTCCTACAGACACGTGCCGAAAATGATATTTTTGCAGATTTCATTTCCAAAAAGATTTAATTTATTTTTAATTGGGACTTTAATCAATGTTATGGCAACACTTTGAAAAAAGCTAATTTTTTCCAATGAATGCGAAACGTGCTTAATCTTAATTTTTATTTTTTACGAAAAAAATTATTGAAAAACATAGTTAAAATATTTATTTAAAAATTGAAATTTAATTTTAAGATTAAAACATTAGTATCATTTAAAAGATAAATTTTCGATCTTTAACTTCATGTAAAAATCTTTTTTTTGCGGTAATATTTTCGGAAGTTATAGCAGAGGAACGCCAAATTTTCGCTTAATTTTTAAATAAATATAATTCTAATTAAAAATTTGAAAAAATAACCCCCAGGTGCACATTCCCTTCCTCCAAGGTATACACGTGCCAAATTTGGTAGCTGTAGGTTGAATGGTCTGGCCTGTAGAGTGCCAACATACACCCAAACACACACACACACATATAGCTTTATTATAAGTATAGATAGATGAATGTCATTTTTTAGGATTTTTCGAATTAGGAGTTTTAGAATTTCTTTAGAGCTAAAAGTTGATTTAAAAAATAAAGAATAAAATTCTGTTTCCTTTCAATTTTATTTATTCTATTATTTTTTAATGTGTAATAATAATTCCAATCACGAATGAAGAATTTTCTTGAGATCAAACATAGCAAATAAATTCTCATTTCCTTTCAATTTTATTTATTTTATTTTTTCTTATAATATAATAATTATTCTTAGCGTGAATGAAAATTTTTTACGTCTCAATTTTAAACTTGGTGAATAAATCCCCATTGTATTTCAAATTTATTTATTCTTTTATTTTTTCATAGTATAATAATCATTCGAATTGCGAAATTATAATTTTCTAAGGCTTAATGTTAAAAATAATGATTAAAATTCTATTTCCTTTCAATTTCATTTATTTTTTTATTTTTAATAGTATAATAATTACTCCACTCGTGAATGTGGAATCCTTTTTAATATTGATGTTAAAACCAAGGAATAAATATTCATTTTCTTTTAATTTTCTTTATTATTTTTATTTTTTCATACTATAATAATGTTTAGAATTATGAAAGTAGAATTTTTTTAGGATTGATGTTAAAATAATGAATAAAAATCCATTCATTATCCATTTTATTTATTCTATTATTTTTCATAGTATAATAATGTTTCGATTTGTGAAAATATAATTTTCAAAGGACTGATCTTAAAAATAATAAAAAAAAAATCCATTTCTTTTCCATTTTATTTATTCTATTATATTTTCATTGCATCATAATTATTCCAATCAGAAATAAAGATTTTTTTTTAAAATCCTGATGTTAAAAATAATAAATAAAAAACCATTCCCTTTCCAATTTATTTATTTTATTATTTTTTTATAGTATAATAATGTTTTGAATTGTGAAAATAGAATTTTCTAAGGACTGATGTTAAAAATAATACATAAAAATCCATTTCCTTTCAATTTTATTTATTCTTTTACTTTTTTCATTGTATAATAATTATTGCAATCATGAAAGTAACAAATGTCTGAAAAAATTATGCTACAAGAAAAACATATAAATCCTTTTATATACAATTTCAAACTCAATCTTTCTAATATAAATTTTTCTAAAAGGAAAAAATTTCATTATCCAATCATTCATTAAACATGATATCATAATTAGATGTTTCTAATCCTATTCCTGAATTACGCTTGAACAATACACTGCACGTTATAATAACATTTTCATAACGTATTTATTATGTTCAAAAACACTCATTATGCAATCATTTTTCCAAAAGGATTTTATTTCATATTCCATTATTTCTTAGATTTTTGAGAAGAAAGGGTATGTCTTTTTCCAAGCTTGAATGAGTTTTCTTTCAGATTCGAAGTGATACCATCAAAAAACTGAAGAAGGAAACTGGTAAACAGAATAATATACACTATGTCCATAAATTAAGGAATATTGTCATATTTTAAAGAAAAAAATAATCTGAAAGAAAATTATTTTCTGAAAGTATGTATTTTAAATATAAACACCTCTGGCAAAACCATTATATGAAAAATAACAGATTTATAGAAATATGTAGCAAATAGAAGGAACAAAGAAAAAACATACTGCTTCAGGATTTTTAAACTAATAATCAAAATGAAAATAAATATTTGAATTCAGTTTCTTCTAAGAAACTTTATTCCAATATGCATTCATCTCGATAACGCATATTCGTGACTAGATTACGGTGAAAATTTTGAGAAAGAAAACTCGCTACTCCTTTTTAAAGCACCAGAACATTTTTTTATATATATGTGGAGATGAAGTGCACTTTGCATTTTCCCAAAGCATCCCAGGTATGTTCATTGTTACTAAAGGAGGATAAGCGCACAGATCACTCTCCAGGATTATTAGAACAAAATAGGAAGTGGTTAGACTTCCCTATTGGAAGCAGTACTTGGTATATTTCCTCAACATTTCATAAATATGCTTTCCTGAGTATGTAATTTCAAATTTCTGAAAAAAAATGAAAAAAAGTTCATATTGCTGCTGCAAGGGAAGGAAATGGCGTTGCAGATTAGGAAATTTGCATAATTCTTGACATGTATAACCTCCTCTCCATGTAACGAATCTTGAATCATGTTTCACCAAAAAAAAAGGTTCTGTAACGAAATTGACTGCACCAAATCCTGATTTTACTTGCTTAGCTGTTTCATTTAAAAACAGGAATGCCGTTAAATCATAGGATGTTAAGACTTTTAAAGATAGGTTCTTTGATAATAACAATCCTTCGAAAAATGATTCTGCTTTTTAAAACTATTGAAATATTCACCATCAACCCGGTAGAAATTGTAATCTAACTCGATTGCAGGCAGTTGAGGAAAGTGCTATTTCAGAAATGGAACAAGGTATGAAATTTATTTGTTTGCAATAATGTACTTGCGGGATCAGAGGAATATGATATTCCATATGCGACAATATGCAACGTTGCTCTCTATCAACAATAAGATACAGAAAGTATTTGCTTTTAGATGATAATATTGTCGCGTAGAACTATAGTATAGAACTCAATGACACACACACAAGACTTAGAGCTAAACCAATTTATTAACTGAACTCAGTAACTGACAAATCTTCTGCTTTTATACAAGCAGAGAAAGCTCCAGACTGGAGACAGTAAGAAAAGTCCAGAACACTTGTCTGGTAAACTAAAATGTCCAGCATCTTCTGGAACATGACATAAAGGAAAACATAAAATAAAGGAATTAAGTATTTACATATACTGTTAATCGCATTGTCTCTAGCGGGATTCGAACCCAGGTCTCTTGATCATGAGACCTGTGCCATGACCATTCGGCCATAGAGATTCGACTGTATTTCTTCAATGCGGCAATATTATTAAGGTAAAGCGTTGAATAACCTTGGCAAGTATTGTGGAATGATTAGGCATATTTTCTCTTGAAAAAGACAATTAACTGCCTTGTTTTCTGTTATTGATTCCCACTTCCATGAAAAGGTTCAGCTGCATTCTCTAAGACAGACAGTGTGATATGGTTTCACTTCATCTTTCTTAATTGGTGTTTATGCCTTTGAAGAAAACACTGAGATATTATCGGTTCTAAGTATGCATAGATTCTCCAAAACGGCATCATTACATCGCTTAAAAAAAGAAATTATCCTTACGCAACAATCTTCATGAAAGATAGCGCGCCCCTCAAAAGAATTTGTTTAAACAGTCAAAAAATGTCGGTCGGCAAAGTAATTAGCTTTTCTTTTTCAACATCTTTGACATCTCAGACACACGATAAAAAATCTTAAATATTTTTTACAGGTATTTAAGAGATTCATTCATAAGGGCAATATTTGACAGTCTTAAAATACAGAATTTACCAGCAACTATCCAACTTCAAACCATTGACATCTGCCTTGGAATGTATTACGTATAAAATGGCATTTGTAGAACAATGAGATAGGTGATATATCGAACAATATCGATAATGACAGATGGGATAGTTATAAAGATGTTGCACAGATCTGTTTTCAGTCATTTTGCCTAATTGGTAGCTTATATGAAGTATTCAAGAGAAAATATTGTATTTTAATCATTTTCGGCTCATTATTCTTTAAATTTTTTACTCAAGCGAAAAAAGTCGAGGTAACCTATTAAGTCTTAAAGGAGTACGCTGGGTCATTTCATGAAGAATGCACTCGCGGTTATGATTTTGGGGTTATCCCATCAGCTTGCACATTGCACCGCTAGAGTCCTAAAAAAAGTGACTAAGCTCAACGAAGTGCGACAACAAAATCTCTCATATTTCAATGCACGAAACACCACTTTGTACCTTTGTATTGGTGCACGACAAGAAACCATGTTCAGATTTGCCATCTGAAGGCAACACTTGAGCAATTTTGGTGCTCCTGAAATACTTAGTTGACCACTTCAGTGCAATTAATTGCAATTTACTTTACCACAATTTCAATTTTCTATACAATTAATTTACAATAAAATAACGGCAATTACATCTATGCATAATATAAAATGAAGTCTCCTGAAAGCGTCTGAAAAAGAAAAACTCGAGAATGCTTAACTGATATTGGAGGTATCTGTACCATTTTGTAGGGTATTTATTGGGGAAGAGTGTAGTATATCGAAGTCATATCAAAATGAAAAAAGGAATAAAAGAGGAGTCCTATTACTATTCGAGCATGCGCGAAAACCTCAAACTGCAGATGCGCAAATAGCAAGAGCTGTGGTATGCATTTGCAATACACTTCTTTGTTTACGTCCGAATTTGAACTTCGATTTAAAACTTATAATGTCCAAATAAAAATGAAATATAACCTTGGACGTAACACATTAAATGACAAAACGCTTCTTTTGTTGCTCGATAATAAAAATGTAGATGAAAGAAACGTTCGGTTAGCGAATATCAGAGAAAGAATGTCCACAGGGAATAAGGGTCTTCTGTTGAGGGAAGTAACCATCTCTCTTTAAATTGCACTGCAATTGAATTACAGAGATAGAATGAATCTCATGAGGAAATTTTAAAACAACTTTTTTATATTTTTAGGGAATTGTTTTATCTGTGAGCATATCATACTTTTACCTTTTTAAAAGTCTAAATATTTCTGAATGTGTGTTTCAAAAAAATTGCTTTGTAGTTTAAATTTAAAGCTAATTTTTTGCCGGGGATATTATGCCACTGCAAAGTTGGACAGGTACTGCTAGTTTAAAATAAAATATAAGCTTATAATAAGTATATAATTAAAGAATAATTGCCCAATTATATAAAATGAATGCTAGCGAAACTCTAAGAGCGAAAACTCCGCTCTAAGAAAAGATGTTCAGATATACATATTAAAAAATTCCACAAAATTGCAGGGATCCCAAAGTGAAAGTCGATCATTTCTAAGAATTCTCACCGTTCCAAACAATTGTCATCGATGAGTTCATTTTCCAAGAAAAAAAAAGAGAACTGGAAATCAATATACAGGTTTCATCTCTCTGTCTAGCTTCCCGCCGTGTAACATGGTCGGAGCAGTGTTCGAGCTGATGGAACACCTAATTATATCAAACGATTATATGTATATGTATTATTAATTTTTTTATAAAAAATTAAAATATATAGAATAAGCTGTTTAAGATACAGCGAAATTTTATTTTCGAAAATTATTTTATTACAAGAAAAAAAAAAAAACTTGGAAAAACCATTTACATAACATTCTATAGCTGACAATTGTGGATCTGCTTATTTTAAACTGCCATTTATAATTTAAAAAGTTAGTTAAAAGCGAATCCAAAATGTGTTATATCCTTTTTATTTATAATTGAAATGAAGAACTTTAGAAGTGAGCAAAATTAGATGTTCCATGTAGTGGAACAATACGCTGCAGACTTTCCCATTGAAGATACTTCTATTGAAAATCTACCAGGTAGATGTGCGGTAAAAAATCCAATAAACAGAATAACGGATAGCGGCCTTTATTTTACACGAAACAAAGCTAAAAAAACATAAATTCTACAAAATACAGAGTGCAAAACTCATGAAGCATAATCTTTAATTTAACTAGTTTACATTTTAACTAATGTATTTCATTATACATCTGTATTTTAACTAATATACAAAGTCCATAATGCATTTCAAACTTATCTACATGTGCTCTTCCTTTCATATTATTTGTTGTATCAAGAGAAAAAAAAAGGGTAATTATTTTGCATAACACTTATGAAATATCTTTATCGTTGTCTTGCTTTAGTTGTTATTAGCTTATATTATTAAATGCATATCATGTGTTTCAAAATGTTTGCATATTCTTCAATTACTGAGTAAGACTTAATATCAATACCAGGCAATTATGTCAGCCTCCTTGCTAACTTTCCGCATATTATTGGATATAAAAATTAGCAGTTTTTGGTTATTCTTTTAGTTATGAACATATTTAGCATATTCATTTTTCATTTTATTTTCCCTTTGATAATGCACAGAGAAAATGGATATAACAATAATGCTTTGTAATTCCCGATTAGAATTAATGTTTGTTTTACAATTGGGGACAAAGTTCATTAAGGCTTAAAAAGATTTTTTATTAACCATATTTTAGCAACCAACTGGCTTATTTAAATCCGCTATGCATAATTTAATATTCAAAATTCCGTGATGAAAATATTTTCAAGCATCATATTTTTTGATAGAAGTTAAATACATATTAGATTAAGAGATTAACACCTACTCTGTTCATTGTAAGTATGAGCCTAATAGAGGCAAGTCTCATGACGCTTATAACCGCAACTGTCCAGTTCAAACTCTAGAAGGCTGGAACTTTATACTCTTATTTGTTATATAAAATATACAGGTATAAAGAGAATTCTTGTTCCTTAGGTTTAAATGATGCAAAAATTCGAACTATTGAATATTTAATGAAACAATGAAAATAGTTTGAATTTTAGAGTAACAATATTGTTTATTGTTCAATTTTAGACAAGAAACATTTTTAAAATTGAGAAAATTAAGGAACAAAATACACGATTATTAAATTGGTATAACTGATAACATAACTTTTTAAATTTTAGGACCGTTTAAAACATACGAATAACATTGCATTATTATCAGAAGCTATTGCGAAAAAGAGCCGAAATTTCGCTTCGTTTTTAATTAATTAAAACTCTAATTAGCAGAAAAATTCTTTTTTACTAAGAGCTGAGACAATATCTGGATTATAATAAGGCATTTCTTCTAAAGAAGTGTTGATATGAAATTTTTAAAACAGCAGAATATATTTAAATTAAATATCTTATATAATAGAACTAGGAACTCTGCTTTAAACCTTTTGTATTTGAACAAATTTCAGTACAATAAGTTTTTAATAGTGTTTAAATAATCTTTGAAAAATCTGAATAAATTGCATTTTAACATCATGTTATATTTATAAAATACATCGAATGCAATAGTTTTTCTGATTTTTTTTTTGAATTTCAGTTAATTTTTTTTCCACAGAATAACAAATATTTATTTCATATTTTATGATGCATTGAGTTTTGGAAATGTGATTTCAAATTGTAATTCTTATAATGACTTTTAAGAACAGGTACAAAAAGGGAATTTAATTGATATTTTGAAAAATAAATTAAATCCACTAGACCAAATCCTTATAGCTAAATAATGGTTTTTTATTTATTCTTTTTTTGAATAATTGGTTTGGTTGAATAAATCTTTGCATTCAGTTAGTTTACGCAATTTTCAAAGAAGTATTATTTATCTTATCGTTTGCTCTTTAATGCTGCCATTTTTCCATATATCTAAATAAAATGCGCAGTTACATTTTTAAAAAAATAATATTATTATGTTAAAACATTATTTATTTTATCGTCTGCGTTTGTATAATGCTGTCTCATTTAATAAAACCACTTTACTTTTATAACTAACGGCTTTGAAGCAGCGGAATTAAATGGATATGGACTAAACTTTGCTATTTAAAGTTTCTTTTATTTCTTGAAAATTTATTTGCAACTTTGTGTTAAGTTATTCGTTTAGAAATTTTGAGACGCTTTGGTGTCATGAAAAAAGTTTAAAAGCATTTATTTTATCTCTTTGAATACGAATTATTTTTATTATTATCCTTGAGTGCAGATGTTTACATTTATATTTCCTCGTTTCTGTTTGTTAATAAATTCCATTGCTTCATAAAAACTTTTTTATCAGAATTTTATTTTGCATATTTTCTACTGGAATAATATTTTTTCCTAAAAATATATCATAATAATATGAAATACATGATACCTCATTGTTACATTTGAAAGAAAATAAAGCAAGTAATTGTTGAAAATTAAATATTTCTGAAAAGAAAATTTATTCATTTTTAACATAATAGGTTTAGAATGTGGACTATTCTTCTTAAATTCCCATATACGTCATTAATATCGCAATAAATGTCATGTCATAAAGATCTTTAATAGTAAACTACGAAATGTAAAGAGTAAGAACTTCTTGGATAGCAGGTTTTCATCCAGAAACGTTATTTTTATAATTTTAATTAGAATTTAATGAAAAGTAATTTAGGTTGGAATTTCGATATAATTTACAGAACAAAAACTACTTTATTTTCCTCTTTAAATTTAAAATAAAATTAACTGTTCAAATAGATATATTTTTATTACCACACTATATTTTCTCTAATTTCAATAAATCTTTATACAGATTTCCTGACAATGTTTTTGATTATTTTAGAAGAAGTGTTTATTTATAAAGGAATCCCAACAACAATAAACAATACTTTTTTGTTTCAATTATTACTGCTATTATTAAAAGTAAATTTTTAGAAACATTATTAAGAACGCTAATCAATCATAAAATAATAAAAATAATCAAAATTGAGACTTGAGTTCCTTTTCTTTTTTTTAAAATTTTATTGCAATATGGAAGCAAAATTCAAAATTAAAATGATAATTGAGCATTCCATTAGTGACTGAATGGCAAAAATTAATCATTTGAAATTGCATTATAAGCCTTAGAATAATAATCATTATAAAGATAATTATTAAAATTGAAGAAAAATCGTATATTAATAAAATAGGTATGTGTGAAAAGCCACATTTTATTATTTATATAGCACATAAATTTCTTTTATCGTATAATATAATCAGTAAATATTGCAGAAAAAAACTAAAAATTTAAATATTTTAATCCATAACTGGAAGCATGAATTTCCTCACGCGGTCGGAGACATGGAGTCAAATTTACTCCATTGTTATTTTTCTTTGAGGTCTTTCGCAAGCCGAATTAGAAATTTATTTTAGAAGCATGTACATTCTGGAAATCATGTAGTGATCAAAAATATTTAAAAAGTTAAATGTTATAATATTAAATATTGGAAAGATGTTCTAAGAAAAATATAAACTCTTTTTTAATGAATATTTATTTCGTGTAGATATAACGGAATTACACTAATGTGAATAACTGTTAGAATTTAACAAACAAAAATGAAGAATACAATATTTTAAAATAATTTTTAAGAATAATTCTTTAATATTTTTGCATTATTCAAATTAGTTTCAGAGAGGTGCTGTCAATAACTCCATAAATAACAACAAAAACTTTGAAATAAATACCTTGGTTATATTACAATATATTTCTTGCTCTTAAACTTATTTAATTAGAATTTAGAATTCTATTCCAAAATAGCCCTGTTGAAACTTTGGAATAAAATTTTTAAGTAACTAATTTTTAATTTTTTCAAGGTTATTTTCTACGAATAAAACTTTTTTAAACATATACACACATAATTAAGTAGATGCTTAAACAAGGTGACTTTAAAAAATAGAAAAATAACTTTCCAATTTTTGTTCAGATTTTTATCGGAATTTTATTTTTATCATGAATTTTGATAAATAATTATTGTTCTATTGTCTCTATATATGATTTATTTAGAATTATGTTATTGAATGTACGTTCAGATTTTTTTAAAGAAATTGTATCGTTTATTTTTCCGTTTTATATTTTAATTTAATTTTTTGCATGAAATTAAATAATACCTAAAAGCATATTAATCTGACTTTTATATCATCAGTCAGCCAAATAAAGCTTAAAATTAAAAAAAATATTTTTATTATGAATATACCTATACTTTAATTACTTATTGTATAGTATCTTAAAAAGCATGAATAAACACGTAAATCAATTAATTTTGTTGAAATCCAGTACCCACGAAATTTTAATAAGAGTTGGGGAAAACTAGTAATTTATGTATTTCAAAATACTTCATTTTAAAATTCAAATCAACTTTGGATACATACAATATATATGTTTTCCACAATATTTCTAAATAATATACAAAGAGTGAACAATTTTAAACAAAAATTATATTCCATTATTATTTTCATGTACATTTTTCTATAGGCCAATATCTGATTTCCCATTCATATTAAGCATCTTAACAACAAATATTCAATACTATGTATATAAATTTTTTTGAAATTAAAAAAAAGCATTTGAATGTTAAAATGTTAGTTCGAAACAAGCAAAAATCTATAGAGAATGATAAATCACAGGAGATTTAATTAATAATAGATAATTTTTAATCATCCTCAAAGTGAAATATGCAAATTATATAGTGAATAAAAGCAAATACATTTTTTAATTCCCATGCAGATTACTGACAAATTTACAGAATATAATTACTATTAATTTTAAACGTTTTAATAAGTACTTTATATCGATACAAATTCGAAATTTACACAATGAAAAAACTGCTAATAATTCCACTTGTTTCCAGGAAATGTAAACAATTTTTCACAAATTATTTGTGAACCAAAGTGGATTATTTAAATTCGTGTAAATTTCCCAATTAATTTCATGTAATACGCCCATTTTGTTTTGTATATCTTTTTTGTGTGTGGGTTTTAAATGAAAAATAGGCATTAATTTTTAACTTTCATAGAGTTGTTAGTTAAATATAAAAGGAGACAAAGGATTTACTGTTTCTAAATTTTCGAGGTTATAATCTAATTGAAATGAAAAAATATATTAATACAAATGTTGAAATTACAAATATACGATAAATATGTTGAAATATATTAACATTAGACAAAAGAATAGAAGTTGTTTTCTTTTAAAAATAATATTCTAATTATTTACAAAAGAATGTGTTTAGTCATCGTTAAATTTAAAAAAAAAATAACATTTTCAGCTTGAAATCATGAAATATTTATATTATTAGCACCGTTTGCCCTTCATGGAAAAAAAAACTTGAAAAATTAAATTATAAAATAGTAATCAGTTTAATGCTGAAATATAAAACTAAATACTGAAAACGATGTTAGTACAAGACATAATATGTATAGCTGTAATCATTATTTTTTCAGTCAGTTATTTCTTTACACTGTTCTTTTCATCGAAAAGAGAATTAATTCGTTGTATTTATGAAAGGCAATGGTGTTTTTAATTTCACCCAATCGTTTAATTATTTAAGTTTTTTTAAAAAATTAGCCGTCGTTGAGTATCAGTTAGTTTCCCACGATTGAAGTTCGTTAAAATTCGTAATTAAACACTTTTTGTAACCTGATCTTTCGATAATTTCTATCGAAAAATATTTTTATTCTTTAGATTTTGATAGTCATATAGTTCATATTATTATGCGAGCTTTACGCCATTATGTTCTTTGTACTATATAGCTTTTTCATTTTTTTTTGTCAGATTCTATAAAATGAGAGTTTTAAATAGAAGGGATTAAAATTCAATTACTACATAATTAATGCTTAAACTGTTCCTTAATTATGCATAAACTTTTCTATATAGATATAGAGATTGATCGATAGATAGATTAATAGAAAGATGTCCACTCTAGGCGGCCTAACATCATTTCTTTCTTGAGGATTTTTTTCTTATCCTTTCCAGAAAATGTATATTATTTAATTAATTTTTTTAATTTTAGAAATTACATTTTTCTAGGTTAATTTCTTAAGAATGTTAGCTTAATATTTTAATTTGATTTTCTGCAAACCTGATGGCAATACCTTCATAAAAGCTCATTTTTTCCCATTACACGCAGAACATATTTACATTTTATTTTTAACCCTTTACTGGGGACATCCGGTTTGTGAGATCGCTAGTGATGGATTTTCGGTCACACCAATTCTATTTTTAGCTCACTTGAAAGGATTGACCCTGTAGTTTCCTGTTTTGTGACCTTCAATGTACACGTGCATTTTTTCAACCGATTTCAGCGGATGCTTTTTAAAATAATTTAGTTATTTCTTTGAGCGCGGTCTCTAAGACCGCACCTCTCTGTTAGTCCCCTAGTGATAAACAAGACTTAGCAGATAGCGCTAAAACTTGGGCCCCAAAACATCATTCAATTTACTGCTCTTATTATGAATCAGAGCTCCAGGCACTTTTAAATGAAGCAGAAAGTTATTTTAATGATAAGGATAATTGAACAGAAGAGTTTTTCGATGAAAGTTCGCATTCAACTGATTCTAATATGTATGTTCAAACATAATTAATTTTATTAGTGATAATGTATTTTGAAAAAAATTATAAAATATATTAATATGCCAAGAGATATATATACAGAATTTATAAGTTGATTTTTATACTATTTTTAACCTGTATGTTTAAAATGCCTTAGAGAACCGCGGTTTGAAAATCACACACGCTGATAAAAAAAGGCCCAATTTTACACATTGTGAATTTTTATTTTTTATTTTTCATGTAATTGTTGAATTTTGCATTATACCGTAAAAAAATATATGATTTAAAAAGTAAAAAGTAATATGTTTTTTTCAAGAATATTATTTATTGTAACGTGTAATTTGAGAAGAAAATGTATGTTCCAACGTATTTACTTTTTTCAATGATAATATATTTTGAAAAATTTCTACAACATATCTATATATCAAGAAAAATATCTGCAAAATATATTGGTAGTTTTTCATACACATACATTCATTAGAAAATTTAATTTGAGTGTAAATGAAATGAGGTCTTATAGACCACATTTCCCCAGTTAAGTCCTAAAATTTCACCTCCTTAGTTAAGAGTTAATTTTTATAGAATGAACTGATGAAAAATGTGTTTTTAATATATTTTAAAAGTATATTTAAAACATTTTTGTGCTCTTTTATTTTCAGATGCTATCAAGAAAAAATTGGAAACTTTTGCTTGATTTTTAATTAATTAAATTTTCAAACAATCACTTCTTGTTGCATTTTTCCATCTCCCATAGTATAAATGAGCCAAGTTCGTTAGATCTATGTAAAACTGTTTAGTCTATAGAGAAACACCAAACGTAGACAGAAGCACATTCATCTATAATTAAAGATAAATGATTTCCATCCTCGTACTTTCCAACTTCATTATTCTGACTAACATCAAGAGCCCTTTCTTGTATTATAAGACAGCACAATTTCTAAAGTTTAGTAATTGTGTTTAACTGTTGCTGAGTCTACAAACATAATAACCCCGAATCGGAAACTTTTCAACAAAATTTGATAAATCTTATCAACACCAAAATTTTGATTTTTGTAATTTCAATTAAAATGTTCGATAGGATCAGTTTATGGGAACTTCTTTGTCAGCACAACAGTGATCTTATTAAATTAAAATTCCAGGTATTCAGACGAATGGAACTTTACATAAAGCTATATTTTTTGCATTCTGGATTGGTACGAATTTTGGAACGAATTTTAGAATAATTATTGTACACTGGTGTGCAAAACTTAAGCAACAATGCAAATTTTAAGCAGATAGCCATGAAATTGCAGAAAAGTAGTTCTTGCGATCAGTACAATGAACACGTAATTCAAGAGAAAGGTCATGCGTATGCAAATATCAGGAGCAAAACGTCACAGGCGACGTGAGCGTACGCAAAACACGTGCGGAAGGCGCGCGCAGCTCAACACTACAATAAAAGGAAGGACAGAGACGCAATTAAAGACATTCGCTGCAAGTGCACTTGAGTTAATTCGTGAAATATGGCTAGCAGAAATCACCTGGACGATTTCACACTTGGAAGAAATATCGGAAAGCTGGAGGAGAGGCGTAGTGTGACCAGTGTAGCTGAAGAGTTCGGAATCAACAAAAGTGTCATTTCGCGCGCTTGGAAAGCCTTCCAAACCACAGGTACAGCTGTGAGGACGGTTGGTGGTTGGCGCCCCAGGAAAACAACTGCAGTGGGTGAAAGACATATCGTCCTGCAGGCAAAAAGAACCCGAAAACAGTCAGCAAGCGCCATTGCTCAGCAACTGTGTGCAGCAACGGGGCGACAAAATTCGCGATTTACTGTGTCCAGACGCCTTCACAAAGGTGGCCTATTTGCCCGCCATGCTGGACGCTGTATACCTTTAACAGTTTCTCACCGGCAGCACCGTTTAGAGTGGTGTAGGGAGCACAAAAACTGCAGATCTCATCAATGGAGTCGTGTCCTCTTTACAGATAAGAGTCGTGTTAGTGCCACAAGCGACTCCCAACGCCAGTTGATTTAGTGAGAGGTCGGGACACGGTTTCATCCCAGTCACATCATGGAAAGAGACCGTTTCGGTGGTCAAGGAGTTGTCGTCTGGGGAGGCATGATAATGAATGGGCGAACTGAGATCCACGTTTTCGACAGAGGTTCTGTAATTGGAGATCACTATTGGCAGGAGGTGATCCTTCCCCATGTGCGTCTGTTCCGAGATGCCATTGGATCAGACTTCGTTTTTATGGATGACAATTCACGGCCACACAGGACTCATTCTGTTGAGGAGCTCCTGGAAAGTGAAAATATCACTCGAATGGATTGGCCGGCGTGCTTCCCTGATTTAAATCCGATAGAACATGTGTGGGATGCTTTGGGGAGACGCCTTACGGCACGATTACATCCTCCTGGGAACACCCGACAACTTAAACAGATGCTGATTGAGGAATGGGCACTCTTACCTCAAGAACTGTCGGACAATCTGGTGCCGAGTATGGGGAGGCGGTGCGAAGCAACCATTGCAGTAAGGGGAGGGCATATCCCATACTAAGGAACATCTGCTTGCTGTTCTTCCTCTTGGACAGACAATCATGTGTAACGATACTATGAGTTCAATAAAGCCTTTTTTTTGTTTGATTCCATACTGTATGCATTGTATTCATTTCTGCGCAACTATGCTTTCGTCATTCTTTCAGAACAAAATGCTGTATCTCATTTCTGAATTTCATGTCTCTCAGATGATTTCTCGTGAAGTTATGGCAAAAAACGTACCTGTTGCCTAAGTTTTGCACACCAGTGTACTATTTAGTTGCTTACTGATCATCTATTCAAATGTGTGCACACATGTATATACGATGGCTATTATATTTACGCTTGTAATTCAAAATCTTAAATGTTTGCCAAAGTTGTTACTTTTTTAATTTAGCGAGAGTGGCGACGTTGTTGTAATCCCTCCGAAAATAAAAGATGTCGATTTAAAAAATGGTATATCTCTTCTTGATTATGTAAAGGATATCTACTTTATTGTGTAAAACCTGGTATTAGAATAATGTGAGAGACATTAGCAATCAGGTAATACAAAACATAATCTTTATTTCGAGATAGATATGGTACAAGTTTTAGTGAATGTTTAGTAAACGACGTTTAAGATTGTACGTCAAATAAAAATGGTGGATCCTAGCACAGCCCACCTCTTGGCGTCTTTTTGAATTCTCGCCAAACGAGTGGCGATAACGTCGCCAATGTAGCAACCTAGACGGGTTTTTTTTCTTATTTTTTCTTATATTTATTTTATATATTTATTTTTTTATTTTTATTTATTTCTTATTTTATTTTATTATTAAATAATCAACCTAGATGGATTTTTAATTTTATTTTAATTTATTTTTTATTATAGTTATTTTATTTATTTATTATATTTATTTCTTATTATATTATTATTTCTGACCTTCAAGTATCTTTTTTTAATTGAAAAATAATAACAAATATTCAATTAATAGTCAACTTGGCGAGATTTCAAATAAGTCGCCAAGAGGTGGACCCAACTAGGATTTTACCAAAAATGGCTATAAATATATTTATAAAACCAGAAGCTAGATAGAAGAATGCATTTTAGTATATAAATTTTAAATCATTGTTGTCGATCTGTGCCCAATTTTGAATCTAAATCTTCAAAGAATTTTAATACACGAGTTTTAAACCAGAGTACTAGATCTCTGCCCAGTTCTTGCACAATTTATTTAGATTATTATCATTGTTTAATGGACGCAACCTGAAACATTCATACGTATTAGCAAATTACAAATGAATGCTGGAAGTTGCTGATATGTCATCATAAAAATAAAAATAATAAAACATCTCTAAATTTAAAAATAAAGGAATCATATAATTTTTATTTTATTAACTCGTTTGTAATTTCCATTTTGACGAAATATTTGTAGCTTGTCGATACGTTTTTTTTTATATTGCTCTATTTATTCCAGTTATTGTTATTGTTTATT
>JAPMOR010112751.1:32324-51920 GCA_026543865.1 Argiope aurantia | reverse complement strand
GGGCAGCGCATCTAGGCAGTATAGGGCACACTTCAATATGACTAATGATAAAAACTTCATATTTTGAAATGAACATCACTTTTTATTATATTATTAATTGATTGATAATTAAGGATTTTGTATTTAGGGATAAAAGAATTGATTTTTTTTATACATTTATTTATTTTTCAGTTTTCGAAAGTAGGGGCAGTGGCAGTTTTGTGTAACAGTAGAATTTGAGTTTCCTAGGACCGTGATGTCCGTTGCATTTCACCAGTCCAGCCGCTCTGTTTTATGCCTCTGAAATGCAAAATGCATGGCCGATATTGTCAAAAACACTCAAATTTCGAATTTAGCCTTACAGTAAAATAAATGAATGAAATCTCGGTAAATAATAATGACATTTTTTTCTGAATATATTTTTAATTAATCTTTTTTTACCTACAAATTAAAAAATGAACATTATTTATATTTACATCTTTTAAGTTCTCCTCCTCTCCCCTTTACAGTGCTTTGAATAGGAATATTTCAAATTCTAAACATCCTGCAGTTTCGTCGAAAACGTCATTGCAAAACCCACCATTTTAATCACCTCTCCGGTCAGATGAAATTTTTTTTCGCCGAGTTGAATTGCAGGTGGTTTGTCCGGAGGAATCATTGCTCTCTGACTCACTTCCTCTGCGTCAGCGATTTGACCCGATCAGGTAGTCGTGGTTGCGGCCTTGTGTTAACGAAGGAATTTTGGAAGAAAAGGATTTCCTCTTGCTCGGATATCCGAAATTTTTGGTAAAATTCTCGCTTTATGATCTCTGTAGTATGATTGAAAAAAAAAAAAATTACGATCTCAGACGGCATGCAGATTTTCACTTTCAATAATCAACAGATCCCCCCCCCTCCCCGAAACTGCCACTGCCATTTAGTGAATGGTTTAAACCTTAATACATATCCAGAATTTTAATGATGAAGTCATATGCTCTTGTTGGTGTTCCGAGTTCGCATGCCCACGGACGGACAGATACAGATTGACTGATATCTTCCAAAATTTATTAGATTCTACAATTTTATCTTTAAGACCCAATTTTCACCCGTTCCTTTAGTTCCGCTTTTGAATTTCCACGCTAACAGACAGGTATGATCTTAATTTCTTTCCTTTTTTTTGTAACTGTGAAGGCCTGAAGCTTGGAAATTCATTCAAATCGAATTGTTTGATTGTTCCATTGCATCTTTCCTGTATATCAGATAAAGTAAAAAGGAAAGAGTATTAAAAAATGAAATAGAAAAAAAAATGAGAATAACGACGATGTGATGAGTGTTTCGGCGGAGCACCTGGACTCTATAGTCCTTAATCTCCGAAACCTTATAACTGAGCGAATTGGACCTGAGATTTATGGTCTGAACCTAAATTTTTAACTGCCTGGTTCACTATTGATCAAGATGAGAATAAAAAATAAGATAGAAGAAAAATAAAATTCGTTACGGATCTGTCATTGGCAATTAAATTCAGTTTCATTTGAACGATAAGCCATTGGATAAAATCAGAAAGAATATAAATATTTCAAAAACATAGTAACTGAACGAATTACTGTTTAAAAAAATTGGCATTGCAAATCCTCATAATTATTTTAAATGACAGAATAATTAATGATTTATTTGAGTTTAACAAACTGCTGTTTTACGTCTTTTGAAAATAATAATTATTTTTTAAAAATCTAAAATTTAAATACATTTTTTTTCTCATAAAACTTATTTATATGATAATGTTTATAAACTGCCAGTTAAATGTAACATTGGTGATAAAATGATTGTTCAAAACGTTCTATAAGACAGACTGCTGGACAATTTTGCATGTAATTATTTTTTTATAGTGAATATTCACTAAAGAGGTTTTTTTAGCTAGATTTTTTTATTCAAATTTATCAAAATTTTAACTCAGTTCCTCACTAATTTCGAAGCACGTTGGCAGGCACTCAAAAATTAAGTACAGCATTTTAAAAGTAAAGAAACAAGCTTTTTAGAATAATGTTAGTTTTACTCTTACTTTGCAGTTTCTCTCTAATTTTAAATAATTTTTAGAAATATTTTAATTTCACAACTAATAATTTTCATTATTTTGGTCCTTGAAATGTACGTTGCAATGTTATACATTCTTATATGCACGTTACCACTACCTTATAATTAGGTGTAAAATTTAAAATAAAAATGAAAATACACTAGCCAAACCAATAATATTATGAAGTTTTATTTCATATTAAATATTCAAATATCCTTTTTCTTTTAAAATTTGTTCATTTAAAAAAGAAACAATCAAAACATTCATCTAATTTGAAACCCTCAACTGATTCTTCAATATGATCGACTTTGAAAAGAGAGTTTAATAGCATATTTTATTTTGTACATGTTTCCATGGAGACCCTCTTTATCACCGCAGTTTCGCGAGCTTAAAAAGCACAGATTACGATAAATTGAGATTGTATTTTCTGAAACTAGCCATTTATCGTACCGTGACTTGATATTTGTTTCGAAATTCGTCATTACTGATTTTATGCTACTATTGCCAGCAGGGTGCCTGGGAATCAATCTTAGTGTGGGAGACAATTTTTTGGTTGTTTAATTTTACGTTGTGGAAGCCACAAATCGGGGAATAAGACAGGGATGCGGGCGAAAAATTGATACTGAACCTCTTGAGGAATTTGCCTTCTCCACTTCAATGCTCGTTATTGTGGATCCTTCCTTTGACTCCATAAAGAGGGATTTATGAGACAAAAGTAAAAAGGCAAGGCTTGAAATGTTCGTCATATTTTCAGACCTCTTTCGATTTTGTGGCTATGAAGGAGGAAATCGCACGATGAAATTTTGGGACCTTTGGGAATATTTTAACCTATAAAAAGAAAATAGTTTATCGTAATTTCCTGTTGATAATTTATCGATCAATAATATGGATAGGACTTAAATTTTAGAATTTTATTTCAACTCAGATCATTTATTGTTTCTTATTAATTTATCAAATTTAGAATTTGACTAAATTATGTAAACAGGATTTGTTTTAAAGGAATCAATTACTTCAATCATTAATTGTTATTTTTGATTTATTTTATATATTTTCTTATTAAAGCTAGAATTTATAATCGACCCTCTAATGGACTATTATGATATTTTCCTTTTCCAGAATAAAGCGATGGAATGAGATTTCCAAATGCTTTAGTTTATCTCGCTTTTAAACATGTTGAAATCGAAATTTAACAAAAATTTTGGTTCGTATTTTCGGATTCAATAAATTGCAGAATACAAGCATCTTCTTCCTCGCCTATGCCCTGCTATCAATGAAAAAAAATCGCGTTTTTTCGCAGAAGCGACCTTTGTGATGGGCGTTTTCAATAATCGAATGTCTCGGGATGTTTGAAGCAGAGGGTTAACTATTGTCTGAAAATGGAGGTTGTAGAATAGTAAATATTGTTTTGCCCCGGCTTTCCGAATGCTCGATTGAAGAAGTTTATTGAAGGTTTAAGCACTGTGATCAATTCCGGTGGTGTTCCGCCCTCTTCGTAATAACTTCCGCTTCCAAACAGGCCGGAAGGGCCTCTTCCGTACGAACAGGATGCACGCTTCACGTTCCTTTTACAGAATTCAGTGGTTGTATTTTTTAAATTGGATTTGTGGACATGGTACGAAAGTATTATGCGAGATCCCAAGTTAAAGAAGCAAATAAATGAATCAAAATTTAAAAAAAAAGGAATTTTTTTTTAAATCTAAATAATAATATTAACTTATTACTAAAACTCGCTTATTAAAAAACGCGCTTCACCGCTGTCCACAGTTGTGAATATTCGAGTTGACAAAATCATTTTTCACGCTGGAATTTTAGTTGCTGTTTTTATTTATTTATTTATTTAGTTTTTATTTTTTTAAATCCAACTTTTGCTTTGCGAATTTGAAAAGTGCAGTGTATAGATTTCATAACATTGACGCATAAGGTAGTCAGGAGCGGGCCGTACTTTCTTCTCGCACCTACGCCCCATTCACTGGCATTAGGGCAGTTACTCTGTACAGATTCTTTTCTGATGAAACAAAATTGTTTCATAATGTGGAAGAGTAAGAAACTAAAAAAACAAGTGAAAATCTACTTTCTTTTTTATTAATTTATTAAAGATTGAAAATTGTATTTGAATTTATTTACTGATCTTTCATATTTATTAGGCGACTTTAAAAAAAGCGTATTCTACATTGGGAAAGGATGTTTCATTGCACAGCGTTGATCGTGCCCTGCTCATAGTTCAAAGTAATAAAATCAGCTCATTTATTTTTCCCTTAAAAAAGTGTGTGTGTTTCCGCCGAAATATTGGGATGGTTGATTGAACGCATCACACGTTGATAAGGGTGTTTTCAAAGGATCAGGACAAAGTTAATAAAAACTGAAATTCCTGATCTTGTACACGTTGTGAAAAGAATTTCGTTTGCATCGCCTCTTTTAATTTAGTTGGGAAAAGTTTTAAGTTTATGAACCAAATGGAATTAAAATATTGAATTTTTCTTTCAGTTTCCTAAAGATGCATGCCTCCGAAATCTCTCTGGTCTGGCTGCTGGTGCTATTCTTTTCGAAGCCCGTCCTCACGATTCTGCTCTCATCTTTCGTGGACGAGCGCGACCCTTCATCCTTTCAAAGAGTGATTATCTACAACCGCACCAGGGAAGTGTTTGTGAGTGCTCGCAATGCCCTCTATCATTTCGATCCTAATCTTAAGTTTTTGGGCAAAGTATCCACGGGACCGGCGATGGACAATACATCCTGTCTCCATCCTTCCTATCCCTGCGAAGGTAGGAGGGTCCCCATGTCCGACGATAACAGAGTCTTGGAGATCATCCACCATCCTGAAAGACCATTGTTGCTGACGTGCGGCACTCTATACCAGGGCCTTTGCTACTTGCGGAGTCTCAACCTCAGCGGTGGTTTTCAACCCCGTCAGGTGGGGCCCCTCAATGAAACCGTTGGCTTTACGGCGGGCAAGGCGTCATCCGTGTCGTTTTTCGGTCGAGGCTTCGGAGGTCAGCAAGTGCTGTGGTCTGCCGTCTCCTATGATGACCGTCCTGCAGCCTACGTTCCTCCCGCCGTCTCGAGCAAAGTGATCATCCGCAATGACGATGGCTATAACTTTCAGTATGCTCAAAACTCGGAAGGGCAATTCACCGGAGTGTATTTCGATGCTCAGTACAGACGCCAGTATAAAGTGAGTGTTGCTCAATGCATTCTGAAAATTGTATAATTACAAGTAATTGCTCTATCTGTTGATATTCAGATATGTACTCAATGACAAATTATTTATACGTTGCAGATATTTTAAAGTATAAAAAGTAAACATTCATTAATAATAACCCAAAGAATAAAACAAATGAAAAAAAAGTATGAACAAAGAGCATGTTTATCGCAGCCAATCTAAATGCGTTTTAATCAAAGTACACCTCATCAACAGAAGTTGGAAGCGAATAGTTAATTTTCGACTATTTTTTCTTGATTTGCCTTGATTTTTTTTCTCTTGTTAGGCAATAACATATATTAAAACAAGATGAAATTGATTTAAATTTTATTTCGAAGCATTATTTTTCCCATTCTGCTATCATATAGTATATGTACATGAATATATCAAGAAGTAAAATAGTAAAAAGTAAAGGTAATTAAAAATGAACCGCCGTCTGCACGTTTGCGAGAAATCTTACGTCACTCATTTCTTATTGTGTCATTCCTCTTACACTGGACGCATTATACCTTTTGGATACTTTCTGAACGAAATTAGAATTATATGGTTAGTTCAAAATGAAGGCTGAAGTAGGAAAATTCCAAAAATGTGAAGAAAGCGCTGTTTTGTCAAATTTTTTCTCTCCAGCAACGATTTACTGCGAATTGTGACTACCATTCAAAATACGTTTGGGGTTTTTCTAAATTTTTGGTGCACAATAATTTTGTGCGCACACCGCTAAACGCAGTGAAGGAATGCTGTAGCTGTTCAGATAGTATACCGTTCATTACTTCTTGTAATCATATTCAACATTGAATTGTTGTCTTTTCTTCGTGAGCATGAAATAATGGTGTGCATCATTCTTCACATATGATGAGATGCTAACTGCCGTAATTTTACAAGGTGTCTTCATTCTCTCGCTGTATAATTTTTTGAACGAGTTTCAAAGCTCGCAAAACAATAAAAAAATTACTCTCCCCCCCCCCTCCGCAGTTCGAATGGTAATTGTATCGAAATTGTTCTATTGCGGTTTTTTAATTTCTGTAATAAAAGTTTTGTGTCTATGATTTTGCCTTTGATCAACAAACGGGCCTTATTTCTGAATTTATATAGTAATACCAAAAGACCAAAGGAAAAAAAACACAAAAAGATAAATTCTAGGTCTGGCCAGGGTCAAAATATGTAATAAGTAACTGCGAGGACTAGAGATTTTTTTTCTTTTTGTAGTATTTTCAAGGTAACATATATCTGCCTTTTCATTTGATTTACAAGATTCGTGCTCTCGAATGTACTGAAATTAAAATCAAGTATTATTTGAATTTCAGAACATTAATTGTTTTCACCGTTTTTAAATAATTTACAGATTACTGCTGCCCAATATCTTTACTGCTAGGTCAACATTGCAGTCAAATTTTATAATAGAATATTTAGTTTGTATCAAAAAAGGTTATTTTTAAACCACTTGGCTTACAATTATTTAATAAAATTTCTTTTTTCTTGCTCGAGGTACTGGAACTAATTCTGTAACAATTAAGTACTATGGCATTCCAGTTTGCTTTATATTTATAAATAAGAAATAATTATAAATAGGAAATTGCTTTATAAATGCTAAATTAAACTCAATAAAAATTTAATCGATTAGTCCTAACATGCTTTAATCCAGACCTGGTGCAGGCCACAAAATTATTTCAAGTAGTTTTAAATGAATTGAAATTTATGATAAATATGAAAAGGAAGGACGAAATGAAGCTGTTAATGAAAACATTTTCAGAGCAGATAATTTTATAAACACGTAAATTTAACAAGTGAGAAAAAATTAAGTTTGATTAAACAAATGTTTCATTTCAAGTATTTTAAGTTTCTGAGACTCACTGCATATATTGGCGAGGAATCACAACTATAATGAAAATATTAGGAATTATATTTTTTTAAAATCATGAAACTAGTAATAAAACGATTCTAAATCGTAAAAATTCAACTCAAATTTAAAAAAAAAACTTTTAAAGTGTTAAAAATGTAAGCACTATTTCGCTGAAATGGGAAGCAGAATACTTGTTACTACACAATTAGAAATGGATTTTCGCTCTGCATCAAGTAATTGGAAAAGGAAACAAACAAAAAAACCTTTATATATATATATATATATATATATATATATATATATATATAACCTCAACCTCAGTTTCCGAAATTGTTATGGCACAAAAATGATTTTTACATCAGCTTAAAAAAAAAAAAAAAAAAAAAAAAAATTCACCGTTAAAATTATTCGCAGAAATTTCTTTTTATCAATTTAAAATTATTTTGCATACTTTTTAGTATAATATATTTCATTGTTTCAAAGAAGCTCCAATCGTTTTCCTTATTGCTACAAACATTTCATCCTGCATTTTTCTTTCATTGTACATGAAGAAAACGAGAAGTTATTTTTCTCTCAAGTAGGTTTCTATTTAAAATATTTTTTAATACACTTCTTGAAGTTTTTCTTTCTTTTAAACTCGCAAGGATTGTAAAAGGAAGACGAAAAAAATATCTGTCATTTAAATCATGACTTTTATCGACGACTTCTTCTAGTTCTAAATTTTTTATATTATTGATCGAAATACATTTCATATTCGTTCAGAATTCCTGTGATTCTTGTTGAAAAATAGGAGTAGAGTATTTTTCAAAAATTTATTAAATACCGAAAAAAATATTTATAGTAAACATTGGTATCAACATTGAAAAAATAATTTTTTGAATTTTAAGATCATGTAAAAATGATTGTTGTATTCTTAATTCATTTTGGAATGGTCGCAGAAAAACACCAAAATTTTTTTAAAATCGTAACTAAATAAAATTTCAAAAAAAAAAAAAATCGCTTCGAGGTGCACATTTCTATCCTTCAAAAGGGTTGTCAAACGGTTTAGCATGTATAGTATCAATACACATACGTACAGACACACACATGAACACATTCATCTTTGTTATAAGCGACATAAAAGAGATGTTTCGTTTCAACTAGAGAATTTTTGCATGAGTTGAACTCCATCCTTTTTTTGAATTCTAGGTGAGTGGATGGAAAGTTTTGGAGATGCTCACCCACTCGCCCAGATGAAAAGACAGCGTGCATCGCACATCCATCAAAAGAAATCATTAAGAGGAAATTAAATAAAATATCCGATTGAAAATTTTAGCAATGATTCATCCTGGCGAACAAGCAATGAAAATGCTAAAAACGATTTCTTTTACTTGGCGCCTGCTTCATCTTATGTTTCATTTTTTTAAAATTATTAATATTTTTTTTAAATTTCATTTTTTATTTTTGAGATTTAATACTTTATTGCCTTCCCATCAGCTGGGCTTGACGTTGAGAAAATGGGATCGTTTAAAGTGACGTTTCCTTCTCCAAATAACGGCAAGTTCGGATTGTTCCCGCTCCACAGAAGGAACGATCCATTCTTAGAGAAGCGAATGACACATCCTTGTTTGTTGCCGCGTGTGACGTCATGCCCGTGTTCGTCAGACCGGAACGCGCACAACTTCTCTCCTTCGTCGTCGGTGGGCCCTTGTTTTGGCTACAAAAGCCCCTTTCTGTTTGCATAAAGGATCCCCCCTTTACAAAAGCGCACTTCATGATAATGAAAAGCTGCTTTGCTAGTTTTCGAATGGTCACGACAGTCAATGAAAAGATGACGCCACGGTTGCCAGCATCTGCTTTGACCGGTGGCACAGCTTCAGAATATGGACAGATGTGAAGAGGGGTGCCCTTAGGAAATTCGATGAGTATTTGTTTTTTCAGGTACTTAACCGCGTCTGTCATTTGATCTTTGTATATCGATCCCATTTTTGCCGAACACGAATGAGGTGTTCCTATAGAAGATCGCAGTTTCATTTTGTTATGCTCCGCTCGGTAATGATTCTGTTAATGCCCTGATTTATTTTTCAGTCTTGGAGGGTTGGACAATTGCAGTGACTATGCAGATTTTCTATGTTTTATCAGTCTTGCCACTGCTGTTATGAATCTCAATTCTTAATCATTTTTAGGTGAGAATCTTATTTTTGTCACAAGATTATATTATGGTATTCTATTTGATAAATAAATAGGCATCAGTTAAAGTAGAGACTGAAAATTTTGACTTAGTTTGATTGACTACCCATTTTGTGAAAAGAGAAAACCACAAAAATTTTTGCGACTTCGCTATTATTTTATATGACTCGAAAATGGCCGACCAACCACTTTTGAGGAAGCCTTTTTTTAATCTAATCATTGTAGTCAGATATTGGTAGCAAATGTCATTGCGATTAGGCCCCGGCATTTCCTCTTTGAACTTGCGCATCAACCCTAGATGTCGGCATCTTTGTACCTCAAAATATGACAACTTATGCAGGAAAGGGTATTGCATAATTTCAAAAAAGATCTATGCTTGAAGAAAATTTGCTAAGATCATTCTGAAGTGACATCATAATAATTCCCGCTAACGTTATTCTTTTCTTCAACATACTCAAAGGATGAAAAATTTATATGAATAACTAGTCAGCCTTTATTATTTTGAATAAAATAATTGCAGAATTAATTGAATTAAAATAATTTTTTAACTGTAATGAAAATTGAACGTACAATCAAATGAGCAGAAAGTTTTCCATCAATAGTATATTTTAAGTTTTTATTTATTTAATCAGAGTTAAAAAACAAACTTGAAGTGTTCCCTCTTTTTCAGTAAACAGGAATGCTGCTTAGAGTTTCGGTGGTTCTCAAACAACACGCAGAACAGTTTACGCAAATATTTTAAAATTTGTTTAAATTACCAGAAAATTGCTCAACAGCTAAATTTTAGTCATTGTAACGATAATATTTAGAAGTTTAAAATGACATAATTTTTTTTTTTGCAATAATATTTTAGAATCTTTTTCTAAAATGCATTGAAGTTTTGCTTATGTTTTAATTAGTTAAAATTACTGAGTGGAGAAAAAATAAAAATCCTTCAGTTTCTTACATTTTTCTAAGAATTTGCCAAACTTTGTTTCTATTTCTGAAATTTTCATTTCATCTTTGACGAGTAACGCATCAAGACTATTCGCACTTCCTAGAGTTGAGTGCCTTGATTGAGCGCGAACCAAAAAGGAAACCAGTTGAGCCTCATAAATCGTAGAATTTTTCATCTTGGTTGGATCGCCAATAAGATGTTGTTAACTCCACCGTAGAAATTCCAAGATGCAAAATAAAAGACTCAGATCAGTTCCTCTTAAGGCGTTTAATTATGCACAAAGTTCACATTGATAGGCAGTAGAAGCATCAATCACACACACACACAAATCTAATAAAAGATAGCTTCTGGAAAACCTTTGATAAGCAGTGTGCGAAGATAGCTTTTTCAATCAGGTATACAAAAGTCCAATAAGATGGCAAGGGATTCGGTGTTTTCTTTACAGGGATGAACTGATAAACTTATTTTATCAAAATGAGGAAAATGCTACCGAAGCAATAAGGCTTTATCGGCGAAATCATAAGCTAAGATTAAGTCTATGGTATTCGGTTAAAAAAAATTAAATCTGGATGTGGAAGTGCATAATATGATTACTGTAGGTCCATTACATACTGCAAGAAGTGTAAGGGTTGTCCTCAATTTGGGTGTGTCGAAAATGACAGTCAAGCTTCAGCGCTTTGTTCTGTGGATATTTCTTTATCAAGAACTAGATAAATACAGAGCGTAATTAGGACTTCAAAGTGATGAGTCCTTTCCGTTGAAAGGTTTTTGCGCATACTATTACTTGTGGAATTTGTATACATATTGCAAATTTACTAGACCATTGGTAACTGGAGAAATAGAGAAACATTCTTTACCTAATAACTCATAAAAGTATCTTTTCTGTGGAATAGGATATTAATCATTATTCTATAAAAATATGAATCGTATAGTTAACCATTCATTTTTGGATTTGATTCTGGTACTATTCCTACTATTGTGTCCTCATTTTTTCCCTCCACCCTTCCAAAAACACATCAAATATTGTTTTTTCAAAATATAGAGAAATTATTGTAATTATTGATAGATATTCGAAATAGGCGAAATAATTTAAACTTATTTGACTGAAAATTTATATTTAAAATAATGAAATTACTATTAAGAAATCACATTTTAAAAAACAAATTAAATATCATGGTCATGGTAAATAGCAACCAAGGAAAGTTGAGAAAATATATACCAGTTATGCCGTGAAATACTTCATAATGATGTATTTTCTTATAATGGTGATAATTTAGTTGCCTGAGGAATTCGGAATAACTACCGGTAACAGTAATTCTGAAAAAAAAAAAAAAAAATCAAGATTTTGACGATTTTCCACATTTTAAACTTTCCTGAGTTTGAAAAACACATTTTTGGGATTTTATCTGTCTACAAACCCAATTACTCTGAATTGAGCGAGCAATTTTGGGCGATTTGGATGAAATTCGGTACCAAATTTTTAATGAACTTTTCAGAGGAAGTCAGTTTGGCTGTTCGAGTACAAGTGAACGTAATAACTGAAAAACGTAATGAGCTAAATGGACCGAATTTGGTACACAGGTTTAGCATCTAAAGTGTAGATTCTTATAAAAATTGTGCATCATATCCGTCTAAAGGGTTGATTCATAAATGCAATAATTTAAATCAATGAAATTTAATATGCGATTTTGTGACTACAATTATGGTTTAGATTCTTATAAAATTTTGCACCAAATCCGCCTACAGGGTTGACTCGTAAATACAATAATTTAAATCAATGAAATTCAATATGCGATTTTATGACTGCAGTTAAGTTCTGTGTCAAATTTTGGTCAGCCGAAGAAAAAAGACGTTCAAAATACATATCTGCTCGATCGATTCTTTAAAAATGCTAGATCTACCTCAAAAACTCGTAAATGTTAATTAATTCGTCAATGCTATGCATCCAAGGTTATACAAGGTTTATAATTTTATGCAAGGAGATAAGACTCTTATTAAGGAGTATGCAAGAAATTTTCAGGGCGACCACTCTTGCTGTTTATTATTATTTTTAAATGGTTTCTTTTTTAGTATTATGTTTCTTTTATGGAAACAAAATATTAAATAATGAAATGCGTTTATAGATTTTATTTTCGCATCTGACGTTTCTGAGTCAGTATTAGAAAACTGAGATTTTTCGTTAGAAGTGGAGAAAAGTATTCACTGCACACCTTTTTCTATGTGGTATTTATCTTAACAACCTGACTGCGAATTCCTCAGTATTGCCATTTGATGTCTTGCTTTTCTTCATGATTCAGTTGGATATTTTAAGTAAAGAATCAGCTTGTGTCTGATGGGATGCATAGCATCTAGTTATACAGAAACATCACAGGCAGTGAGCTGGATATTTCCATTTGTCACTTTGAATGATTCGTTTTTGCATCATTCATCAACTTTTCTTCCCCAAATTATCTTTCCTAATGCTCGGGTAGTTGAGTGAGGGAATGTTTAATTTATTGGAAAGACGTGCGTGAATTTTCTTTGCCTTTTTCTTTCTATTTGTATCTGTAATTTTTACATAAAAATAATGTTTGAATAAGTTTAATTGTAATTTTTGTGATGGGTCCTCTTATGATTTTTAACTGAATTGGTTCGGTCATATTATAACATGAAATTTGGACTAAAACATTGAATATTTTAGAGTTTATTATAAAACTGTAGGGTTTAAAAAATAATAAAATAAGTTCGATATGGAAACATTGAAAATAAGCAAATTTCAAAGGCTCAAAGTTTTTTGTAGTTGCCTTTTAAAGAAAAAGATCCCTTTCCAAATAAGAAGGTGACGAATTTAGTCTGTGCAGGTGCATCAATCTAAAGAAAAAGGGACAAATGTGTAGTAAATAACAAAAATGAAAAGAAAAACATTGGAAACGCATAAATGCAAAAGTGCGAGCACTGAAAGTAATGCTCTAAATAAATTGATATTTTCATCACATTCATAATATATTTTAACTTTTAGTAAATATTTTTTCCCTTATGGTATCTACTATAGTTAAATTTTCGTATCATATAGCTTTCAGTATGTCATATTTCACGTTTTTATTTTAAACACAAAGTTTTTGAGAAAAAAAAATGTTTTTACAATTTTTTATCTTTAATATTTTTTACTTATCTTTTTATTTCAATCTCACAATTTATTATTATGGACATTAGAAGGTATTGACATTTAAAATTCTGCAGCGTGGCACTACCTTTGTTGTATATTATTTCGATATAAATTAATTAAATGGCAATATAGTTTTGAAAACATTAAAATCTTGTATCATCGAAGTCCATCATTACAATTGTAAAACTAGTTAAATTAAATTAAATCGCACAGGCATTTAAAAAAAAATCTCTTTCTGGGGCCCTTTTTGCAAGTTATTAAATTCGGTTATTTTCTATTTCCATTTTTTTAATTACAAGTTCCTCGTCGTCCTTCTAAATGCATGCATTACATCTAGAGAGTTCCAAGTTGGAGTCTGACTGGGAATTTTAACCAAACGAAACGTTTGGATACTAGAAATTGGCTAAAACTTGAGTAAACTTTTTATTTATTTTTATACGTTTATCCTTTTGGTACTTGTGACTGTATTATTGACATATTACCAGTATTATGTTAAAACTTACTTTACATAGGTAGAATATGTGTGGGGATTCAGCCACGGCAATTTCACATACTTCCTCACTAACCAGCGCTTGTCCACGGAATCTGAGAGCGTAGAATCTCGCATTGTCCGCGTTTGTGCGGACGATCCCGCCTTCTTTTCGTACACAGAAGTGTCCCTCAAGTGTCACCATCATATAGACGTCTACAACCTGGCTACAGCCGCCCATCTGGGCTCAGCCGGAGTCCAGTTGAGGAGACGACTGAAACTGGACTTGCGGGGACCAGCCGACGTTCTCTTTGTCAGCTTCGTGCGCAGCCTACCTGGGCACGGCGAGACTGTGGACGGGACAAAGGGCTCTGTAATCTGCTCTTTCCCCATGGCGCTGGTGGTGGAAGCCTTCACCAATGCCACGAGGGACTGTCTCAGAACAGAACCTAGAGCTCATTTGCTCAAACACATCACAGGAGTGGATCTGCCCTGCACGAGAGAGGTGAGTCAATCCTTTTACTATTATTGAAGACAGACCTCCTTTCCTCCGAATTACTTCCGTGTTTGGAACCTATTATACGCTAAATCTACCGTCGTTTGTTGGACATCCATAGATTAGTGACGTGGAAGTTCAGAGTTGCCCCTGCCCTGGTACAATCATAATTTAGCAGAATTTCATTAAAAAAGCACATTTTTTCATTTTATTATAAGCTATGTGAAAGTGTTGTTGGTAGAACTTTTATATTAGCAGTGGCGGATTTTGTCAATATGAAGCGAAAGGCGCTGAATTATTTTGAAGTCCCTCCCTTCATAGTAAACTCTATTTATTGCAAAAAAGTGACATGAACCAAACTTATTTGAGTTTTTAACTTTATCTTCATGCTTATTTTCTAATATCGTTGTATAATTTGAAGGGAATTCCTATAAGTTCTTTAATGCATCTTTTACTTTTATTCATCTTCATTTGTACAAATTACCGAATTTATTGATTTTTATTGACCGAATTTTATTACTATGTGTTTTTTAATGGCACTACGCCACTGAATTATTCCATAAATGCATCAATAGAAGTAACAGTCATGGAGCTCTATCGATTTTTATTCTTTACAATTTCAAGGAAATAGTACAACTTTTATGCATTATTGAGATTTTTTACTTAAAAACCTTGGTAGGCACGTTGTAAAGTACAAATAGGAAGGCCGAAAATAAGAAAGAGAGACCAAGAGAAAGTATTCTAAACTTATGTAGTTTCAGAAAAGAATTTGTCTATGCAATGTATTGATTCATTGGAAAAAAATAAGAATTCACACAACTCAGAATTTAAAAGACCCTCATATTGCCATGGCCAGGTTTCTTTATCATGAATACAAACGTATATAATCAAATCGATAAAAAAAAAAAGATACAATAGTTTGCTGTCCTTTATTTTTATTTTTTACTCTAAACTTTAAAAAACTAATGTAAAAGAATGATGTGATAATGATTCTTTTAGATCTTTGCATACTTCTAAATTGGATGGACGTGAAAATGTTCAAATATTTGAATTTTATATTAAATAGGAACAAAAATTTTAAAAATATTCTTAATAAATATATCATTTTTACAAAAGATTTTATTCACTTTAACCGCAAAGAGTAGTCTCTTAGCCTCTCCGAAACTCTCTAGAATTTTCTTTTAAAAAGATGTCATCTTCTTCCCCCATAAAATTATGCACGTGGTGAACGCCACAAGTGCTCAGATTTTTATTTTCAGACACACATACATGAGAGTTTTTTGCTTCGTAGTGTAGTGAAAAAAACCAAATATGTATTGTGAATATCTTTTTTTTTCAATCGATTGAATTTTAAATTTAACGCAGAACTAGAGTTTTAATATCAAGGTCACATATCAAATTTCATTAATCTGAGTTGTCGCGTTTACATGATGCAAAATTATAGATGGTGGTCAACTCTTTGACGAATTTAATTCAAAAATCAATAAGTATCTGTTCTTTAGATGCTAAATTTATGTGCCAAATTTCATTCATGTAGCTATCTATGTTTTGTAGTTATCGTGTACTCGGACAACCAGCAGAAAAAAATTCATGTCAGTGGATTTTGTTCAAAATTTGATAGAAATCTGGTGTAAAGGTCACACTCTAAATTTCAGCGTGCTAATTGAAGACCTTTCTGAGCCCTTTTGTTCACTTTTACTCCGCCACAGGCATACAGACAGACGTCATTCTCAAACTGCGCTTGACGGAAATCTGAATTGTTGAGATGATCAAAATCTCGGAGTTCGAATTTTTCGACGATGACATTACTTTCTTTTTATATATTTTGTAAAACGAGTAATTAAAAATGGGCTTGAGTTCATAAATTACTAATTTTTTTAATTATAATAAATTTTAATTAACTATTAGAGAATTATTAACTGAAAACATTATATTTTTTCTAAACTCCGAACTGAAATAAACATTGTCGACTTTCTATAATCCAAAGATGGCATATTCTATATTCTAGGACATTTTCGGATAAAGAAATTAAAGCTGAATTAACAATTGAAAAGAAAATTATAGAAATATCAAAGTCAAATAATAAATAAAATAAAATTTTAGAAAGAGGTACAAACGTGCATATCGAATTACATTAAATTTATGCATTTGTTATGGTAATAAAAGAAATTTAAAAAATCGACAGTAACATTTTACAAAATAAAAAAAAGGCATTAAAAGATATTAAAATGATAAAATATGACATTCTTGCTTTTAATTGAAAGAAATTTTGTATAATTTTTATGGCAACACCAATAAATATACGAGATTTGACTCGCATTATTACGCAAATAGTTCTTGACTATTTTAGAATAGAAAATGATCTCTGTCAACCGGCCATAAAAATTTGTCACGATTTCCTGCTGGATTTCAATTTGGAGAAAACTAAACAAAAGCAATAAAAAAAGTTTTACTTTAAATATTAATTTCTGTTTGTAACCTACTGCATTTAGAATATTTCCACTCATTTAGAAACAAATGTTGTGAAATTATTCTTATTAATTTAAATGATCTTGAAAACAGAAGTACTCGATTTGCGCGACGATTGCACTTTTTTTGAAGAGTTGCCCTCAATTCTGGCAACTCTAATTCTAACGAAAAAGAAAAATCGCACTGTAACACACAAATTCAAGGATTGATACACTGTAGACCGTACCGCCATCTAGCTTAAAATAATTGAAATATAAAAGACATTGCATGATGAAAGAAACGACGAAGAATAAAAGATAATGCATCATATTTCTTTCCCTTTCATTGTCATTTTTTTTTCATTTCATTTCTTTTTGGTGACTTATCAAAATTAACCTCTTTCAGTGGATAAACAAAAGATCGATAAGTAGTCTTTGTATGCTTCTGGCTTTAAAGATGCTAGTCGGTCACCAGCTGTTCGCCATCTTATTAATAATATTAATTTAATATATCAGCTAACTTTGGTCAATTGCATTTTACCATAATAAAGAAAAATAACATTTTAAAATATTCTTGCGCAATAAACATAGAGCTGAGTATCTACGCTTACAAAATGGCAAAATTAATTGGCGAATACAACTGACGTAATGGGTCGAGGATGCTATAATTTTGTGCAATAACTCTCGAAATGAGGTGGTGGTGGGGAAGGCTATCATTGATGACTTATCTAAAGATCATGATCTTTTATGTGAAATAGAAATTGGCGAAATCGAACCAACGGTTGAGGCTGAGTGACTCGTTATTTTTTCCTTGATATTTTAAATATATAGATTGCTGATTTAATAATATCGTTTCCCCCCCATACTTTTATCTTATGAACTTCCTGAATACCACGACTTTCGAAATTATTCACTCATTTTTTGAACTCCATAGTTCCGTCAGTGCTTATCCCACCCAAAGTTTCATTTGGCTTTTTATTCATTCATTTTATTTTTTACTTTTTTAATAAAAAAAGTAAAAAGAAATAATTATTTTAACCAGACCGGAGGGGAGACTGTGAAAAAGAAAATTTAGCACTACGATCTATGTCGAAATAAATTTTGAGCCCCTTCAGATCTCCAGAACGAGGCGGCCGTCTCCACCGCCTGTGCGGAAAATCGCCACTGATTATTAGGCATAAAATATTTCTGTAGAAATTGTAATATGTTCATGCTTTTTTCTTGTTACGCATTCGATCTAATAATAATAATGAGGAGAATTAGTCTTACATCTATTTACCTACGCTGGTTTTTTTTATAGGCATAGTTAAAAAGATGCAGTTAACCGCATGAGTCAAATTAGTTTGTATTTCATCTAAGAGAATCTTGTTCTTTGAAAATCACTCTCTTTTACAATCTATCGAATGTATAAAATAAATATATTAAATAGGAAGAGTAAGTAAGAAGCTAAGTTTCGTTTTAGTTTTTGCGTCAAGGGCGTTGCATTCAAGATTTCACACACTGCACACTTGCACTTTACTGATTCATTAGCGACAGTAGAAGTCATTTATAATTTCCTGAGTACTGCGTTAGTCGTATTTTGAGAAATTAAAATGTTAAAAAAAAAAAAAAAATGGAATATTCCGCCGCATGCGAGTTCTGTCATACGCTTTCTTAATGATAGGAGCGTAGAACCAATTGAAAATCAGCAACAACTTTATAAAATTCGAAAGAAAGCGACGAGTGATTCGATGGTGAGAAGATGGACGATAAGTTTCGATAAAAATATTCGTGACGAAAAAAAAGTGGGCGAGGGTCCTGGTTTCATGATTTGTTTGCAGAAATTGAACAGAAGATGAAGGATAATCGAAGATTCGCCTTTCCCGCAGTGCCCAATGCATTTCTCGTTCACTTCATCATCGCAAACGGCATCTTTCTACGACAAGGGCATACTAAAATTCGTGTCCTGCTGAGATAAATGCTTCAACAATGGTGGCAACTACGTTTCAAAATAACCTAGGCTTTGTTTCTCCTTGTGCCATTAGAGGGCTTTTCTAATAATGATTTGCTTTTTCAAAAAAAATTCCTTAACGGAACTTGGTTTCTGAATACCCGTACTGAAATACAGCGGACATCCGTGAAACACATTCTGTTTAGTAGAAAATCATGTTATGCTAAAACATACGTCATCAGATGTGAGTGAACGCGAAAATTCGAGTGGATCAGTGTAAACCGTCAAAGCAAATCCATTCAAAATAAAAACCTTGACCCAATGAAACAAATGAAAACATTACGCGAATAACGTTGGATTCATTGGACGAGACTGATTGTCGCAAATTTTTCTGTCCCATTATGCGAAATTCATTTCTACGAGAGTTCTCTGTTTGAGAATGGATTGCAAATATTTAACATTTTCCATCATGAATGGCTTGAAATGTGCTAAAAGGTATGTATTTCCCCTCATTTTAAATGTGGAAAATGTTGGAAAAAGTATTTATTTTTATTATTATTCAACAATTTGCTTGCCTTTGTTGCTGAGACAACTTTCTAAAGCATTTCAAGATTTTGGATAATTTAGATGTGTACATAATAAAATTCAAAATGACTTAGATTGCTATTTAATTCCATTAAACCTGTCATTCAGCGTGTTCAGTAGCCATGAGACATAAGGATAAGCTTTTAGCCTGTTTTTGTTGCACACTGTCGTTTGTTTGCTTTCGAAATATCTTATTGTGCTGCTTTTAATTCATTTATTATTGGATTGGAATATAAGCATCAGCGCAAAAAGTATTAATCGCATTGAAGTTTTCTAGTAGAAAAAGAAGTAGAATATATATATATATATATATATATATATATATATATATATATATATATATATTCTAA
>JAPMOR010112751.1:0-32224 GCA_026543865.1 Argiope aurantia | reverse complement strand
ATAAATTAACTTCAAGTAGTTTGAGTCTTGCTTGTACTCTAAAAAAGTACCTGGAACTGACATTTTCCTTTTCAGGAAGGCGTAGAAGTAGGCGATGACTTCTGTGGATCGGGATTCAACCACTACATTGCTGGAAGAGAGTCTATTCCCGGTGGATTCCGCACATTCCTTGAGAGCGAGCATGTCACATCCTTGGCAGTCACTTTGCAGAACGGACAGAGCATCGCGATTGCTGGCACTGCTGATGGGGACGTTTACAAGGTAAGAACACCTTTACACAGAGCAAGCTTTCAGTTCTTCTTAATAATTATTTGCCTGAAATCAAAAGCAACTTCGTTTCAGTTGATGACTCTCCAATATAACCACTATGCCAGTAGTGCAGTTCTGAAAATATATTATCTTTGCTTATTCAGCTGTTAACTCCAGCGATTTTCGATGCTTTGTTTTTTTGAAACACTCATGAAGGAGGCACATCGCGAAATATGCTACTTGATGTTATGCATGGGATTTTTACAAATCGAATTATTAGGTATCAAACAAAACCTTAAGTTTTTTTTTTGTATTGTGTGTGAATTGCTTCTTCCTATCGTTGTTTACTAGGAAGCTATAGTCGTTTGAATCAAATGACCATTCTGAATTACTCTGCACAAGAGAACGCATTAAATCGCCGTGGCAATCATATCCCCCATCGTTCTGCAATAAACGGTGCAACTTGCATACGGCTATTTCTTGATCTTACCAGCTTTTTTCTTTCTTGTAAAGGACCGAGCAAAGTAAGGGCGAATTTCACTGCGCCATCCATACCTTCTTGAGCTTCTCGCTTTTAGAAAAGATGAACGAGGAATTAGACTGATTCCTCTCGTTCACGTTGACTATTGGGCTTCAGATAGCGCGTCACTTCAATGCAGAACGGTTCGCTGAGCAGAAACACGACGAGTTCTCCCTTCAGTTCTCTCTCTCTTTCACATATTATTTTGATTCACTGATTTAGGTTAATGTTTTGGTCGGAAGTCCTTAGAATTCATTTTGTTTTAGATTTTATTTAAGACAACCCCTTGGGTTTCTATACCGACCCAGTTTTAGAGCAATATACTTATTACATTAAGACATCTCAATTCATTAACAGATCGAAGTGTTTATTCCAAATTTTTTTTAATTATTAATTTTATTAATTATTGTCACAGTTAATGAAAGTAGTATATATATGTTCTTTTTTTCTTTCTCTTGATTCAGTCTATCGTGTGCCTCTTAGATAATTTTTTGAGTACGAGATCAATGAAATTCCCATTTATGCGACATTTTTCTAATATATAAAACTTTCATCCATGTAATTGTTCGAATTTTTTATTTAACATCTTGACTGATAAATGATTGTAGGTCTCCCATTAGAGTAAATGAAAAACTTTCTGCTTCTGAACAACCACACTAAATAAAGGATTGGTCCTTTTTTAAAATTTGATTTAAGCTCTAAGATATCAAAACGTTTCTTTGCAGGTTTAGCAAAACTTCACCCAAAACTTTCTAAATTATATTATACATTAAAAAAAAAAACATTGTGTTATGACCTGACAGTGCCTTTTAAACCAAGGAACCATCGACATTTAATACCTATTATACAATTATATATTTTTTAATATTAAAATTGAATGTTGTATCTATTGTCTATTTGCCCACTGATACATTACAGATGGAATCATTTGACTAAGAATTATCAAATTTGGCACAAATATACTTTGGTACTAGGCATCTCAAAATTTTGAAATAGGCATCTCAAAATTTTGGAATTTTTAAACTGTTTTAACTTTTTAAAAAGTTTTCGAGGTTCATATTTTTTATTGATAACTTCTCAAAATAATATCGCAGAAAACTTTTAACACTATTTTGAAATTATAAAAATCATCTTTTCATGTTATAAGTTTATAGCGTAATTTTAATAAATTTTTAGATATTATTTAGCGTAATTTAATAAATATTTAGATATTAATTTACCTTTTTGAAATTTAATTTGAAGTTTCGAAAAGATTTGCTGTTTATCTGTTGATAAAAATATTTATAACCAAATATTTTTTTTTAATCGATGACTTTACTCTTAAGTTAAGATAAAGAAGTAAGGGGTTTTATCTCATATGATTGTTAGGTTTTCTTTTTCTCTCTGCATAATTTAAACATCAAGTAATTTTAGACTTTTCATGTGCTATTTGTTAGATGTACAAGAACTAGTTAGAAGAGTTTTATAACTTCTAAATCGATAAATAAGTACTTGTAGCTCGCAGCTCATTGACAAATGTGATATAATTAAATTAAATACATAATTTTTAATTACTAAACAAATATGTTTATTGTAAAGGCAATTTGGAAAATCAGAATAGAAATCGAAATTAATTAATGATAATAGAAATTAATTAATGCTAAACAAAAAGACGAAATAAATATTAACTTTGATAATTTTTATGAGACATTTCACGTGTGGAGCGATAGTTTCTGAATTATTTCAGATTTTAATTTTGAGAAAAAAATCAAACCGACTGAAGCCTGCATAACAATGCTTGTGCGACTTTAAAATTCGTCTCCCGAAGTTCGGGCTCACAGTTTAAGATGTGCTCTACCTTTTTTCAAACGTCTATTTGAGTGGTGAGTTGAAATTCATTCTGATTGAAAAATTTGTAAAATAAAAAACTTTAGTTTTTCCTGTTCATTAGTTCTGTATCACAGTACTTAAGTCGGTGTCGCCAATACAATGATAATATCTTTTGAAGATATAAGATTGCGATCCAAAATGAATTCTTCCTTTTCAGTACTCGTTCTTTTTAATTGAGAAATCTCATTCAAGGAATTCGCAACCATAACACTATTCAACAACAAATTTGTAAAATTAGGAAAAGTAATCATTTCGTAAACATTTGATGCTGTTTAAAATGGACATAACGGTCAAAATTTATTATTAACTTTTGTTTTTATTTTACAAGCACCCTTTGCGAAAAATTGTAACGCATCAGATGCATGACGTGAAACCACTTTTCAAGAAGTTTTTACTGTTCCACTCGCGTCAAATTAGGAGTCACTAAAACTTTGTGAAAAATATGCGACAGAACTTTTCAAGCATTTGACGTCTAAATTTCCTCGATTCATTCGTGTGAATTTGATGTACGGAATCTTTGGAGATTAGATGAAGGGGTTTCTCAAAGCAGAAGACAAGAGCGTCAGTTCAGGATTTTTGAGAAACCGAGTCTCGGTGGATGGAATGTTCATGAACTGGGAATTCATATGACTCAAGATTCATATCTGCCTCGCTTTGTGGAACCAATCAGAAGTGGCGTGAAGAGAAATGTAGCTCGGCATTGTTAGGAGGTACTTCCGCAATGCAAATGACAAACGGAGAGAAAGTGCAAAGCTTCAAATCATAACATATGCGGTTATTTATTTATCAATCATATATTTTAGTTCTTATAATAATATTTTGTCATAAAACTTTTTCAATAAATATCTAAAATATTTTGCAAAATTTACTTTATAATCAGATTTGATTCATTTGGAAATTCACATTCCCTATTTGAAGTACTGGAATTGTTAGTGATTTAATGATATGATAATATTCTTTCCTTATGAAAAATAATCTCATGTGAAAATATCTATAAATTCTTCGTAAAAATTTGTTGAACATTGTGAGTAATGATTTAACTATAAATTAAGTAAAATTTGAAATTTTTAAAATCATAGGGTTAATTTAAAATTTTAAAAATTGTGTTTATTGAATCTCACTATTTAAGAAATCTGTAAGGTGAATTTCCGATTATGTGATTTCTATGTGATGAAATAATTAAAAAATATATATTTTTTTAACGTTCATTTTTTGCGTTGTTGAAGCTAAAAAAGAAAGCAATGAAAATTTGATTGATTTTTTTTCTCGGCTATTTATTTTAAGACAAATATAGAATTTTCATATTTTATTCATATTTTAAAATTGACTTTTCTCGTCCCCCTCCCTCAATTATACTTTTTATATATTTAATTTCTGTCTGATTTTTTCTTTTTCTATATCTGCACCATTCGTTACAGAATATGGACATTTATCTGTCTGCTCGAGATTTATGAGACATGAAAGGTTTTCTTTTCGTTTCATGATTTATTGGAGTGGAGAAATTTTATTTGACTTGTTGTAGATTTGTGAATCTTGTGACTAGTTACTTAAATTCTACGTTTTTGTCCAGGCTCGATGACAATACACCATTTTAATATTTTCGAAACTTCTTTAGCAGTTGCTCGATTCATCTCTAGTGTCATCTCTCGATTCATCTCTTCTTTAGCAGATTTTTAAGAAAATTTTGATTCCATACTAGATGCGGTACGTGGCAGTGAAGCTACGGAAAAGTGATTCCGCAACGTATTTAATAACAAGTTTTGAAATATCCGTTATAATAAACTTATGGAAATTTTCTCCTTCAAAATTTGGAATTTTGAAGGGAATGAAAGCGCGTGGCTCTGAGCAAATTAAGCTGCAGTGAATATCATGAGAAAAATATTCACTAGAGATTGCGTCATGTATATGATTCAAATACTTAGAAAATTGAAGATTTCTATCAGCAGTTTTACATTGACCCATGTCCTTCACAAAATCTGCTTTTGAGTGCACTGAAAAGTGTGTGTTTTTGAATTTTTCTCTTCACAAACTATGTGGTTGCCCGTTTTCCAAAAAACGAAGTGTCCCTGACCGGCGATAGTTTCGGAATCAGAATGGTTCGAGCTTGATCATGTCGTGCAAAGCTGGCGCCTGATATCAACAGGAGAATCAGCGCTTATCTGATCTAGTGATTACCTTAAAGAGTCCTCCTTCTACATGCGATTAGTCGCTATAATTTCCGCGTAATCTGATGTTTGTAGGAGCATCCCAGTACCGCTTCAGCGAGAGAGAATATTATCGCAAATTTGAAAGAAATAGTTTTTCACAGAAATATTGCCTCTTGAAATTTGTGCAATTTTTGCTCATGCAAAAGCGTATCTTCGTATTAAGTTAATATCAGATTTGAATACAGTTAAAAAATGCGAACGAATATGGCGAATATGATTTTTGGGTTGAATAATTAATTTTTTGTAAAATCGAATATAATCAAGAAATCCATTGTGTTGAATGAAGAATTTCTCTGATTTGTCGAAATCGATGCGCTGTTGATTCTGTTTTATTTCTATATTTCTTGATAAAATCTATAAAAACTTATCTTCAGAAATTCTCAAAACTTGCTTTAAACTGAGTTTGAAGACTTGAGTGCGTACTTTAGATAATAATTAGTTCATTTTAACTTGATGGATAGAAATCGATTGGGATGGATGGAAAATCTCGCTTTAAAGAACGAAATTCTTTTTTAAAAAATCTTTCATTCCTTTTCGGTGAGTTCACGACTTACACAACCAAAGTGACAATTATTTACATTTGATTAAAGGGGGAAAAAATATCCAAGAAGTTCAGTGGAAGGAGAGGCGGTAAAAAACACCTGCTGTAATTCCAGATGGCGATCGTTTTTTACATACATGTGAGTTCTGGAACTCGCGTCTAATTTTTCGTAGTTAAATGGAAGCTCTTCCCTGTAACCGGAGAGGACGCATTAATTGGGCGAGCATTCGGCGGAGTGATTTACGGCGGTTTAAGCGTCGGTGTATAAATTCTGGATGACGAACGATTTCGGGATATCTTCCCGCCACCGAACACGTCGAGGACTTGTTCTGCTGACGGATGGCTGCCCGCTTCACGGTAGCAGACTCGGATGGATGGGTTTCGGAAAGGAGACACTGAAATAAAACATCGAGCACAATAAGCAGTGGCAGGAATAGGGGCGTGGATACCCCTGACGCCGAGGTGGCAAAATAACAGTGCATTGCCAAATATGGCTGCTGAGCATTCGTGGCATAGTGACGAAAACAAAAAGTGCGCATGTTCCGTAAGAAATAAATATTTAATACTGTTCTGAAATATAATGATGGGATTCCTTACTAAATTTTATTTGTCTGTGTTCTTAAGTGACATACGCGAGCTTATTCGGAGGGTGAATCCATTGACGATCTTTGAATTTTGAGTTCGCCTATTGCCATACACACAAGTCGAAAGTTAAAATATTAATAAAAACGTGATTCATAAAAGTACATGAAAGATCCTTCCGCCTGACGTTCCCTTCAATAGAAAGTTAAATTTTATGGAAAAGTGAAATAATAGATACATTTGCTAAAATGAAAGCCTGGAAAATAAATATTCATTTTATTTTTCTATTATATTTGTATAAATTTATCAAAAGTTAAGCATACTAATATTTATTTAAAACACATTTTGGTTGATTGGCAGCCCTACCCTATATTTGTAACTGAAAACTCAAAATTCGATTATTTATGCTGGACATAACAGGTAAATTTGACGAGCCATTTTTTGCACAAACCATTTTGTGCGAGAATATGGCTTAAAAATTGCTATTCCTTAGTTCCTCGCGTCCAGTGCTTGCTTTCGGGACTTCTGCTGAGCTATGTAATGACTATTTGGTTATTTATACATATAAAAATGTTTATTTTATGTTTTTAAATCATATTGTTTTCAGGATTTTCTTTTTGGTCCAAGTAACATATTGTGACCGTCTTGGATAACAAAAAGTATTTCATTGAAGCGTTTATTTCCATTTCAGTAAGAAACTTCCATCCCCAACAAATATTATTCAGTTTTGCTGCACCAGAGCTTTGGCAATCCTTGCGGTTTGTTGTGCAGTCGGGAGAACTGAATAAGAGACTTCTTCATGATCGGAATTGATTTAAATCTGGATTGGGATTAGAATATAAATTTGGTGCAACGATCTCATTATGAATTGAATTGTTGAGTTAACCTATTTTATTTTGAATTGTTGCGTTTAGATATAGATGACGAGACATTCAATGGTTTCGGCGAAATTTTGACAAAATCTGCAAGTCTAGTGATAAAATGACGTATCACCAAGTGCCTTGCACCACACACGGACCAGTGGATAGACAGACTTCCCAGTAACAGAAATGTATGAGAAATCCGGAGTTTTAGGCTTGACATTTTACATCGAATTTCGTATGTGTAGCTCTTTTATTTTTCACTCGTTGTGTTGTTAGTCAGATATCATTTCAAAAGGTTTTTCTGGACTCGAAAACGTCACAAATAGGGAGGTTGGTGAAATTTTTTGAGGATTGTAATGTTTTTTTTGTTCGCTATGGGAAAATAAAAAGCCAGTTTGCACAGCCGGAAGTCCCACAACATAAAAGTAGCAACGTAGATTGCAAAACCTATTTGTCAATTTTGAATTTTCATATTCAGCCCATATTTTCTGAATGATCTGAAATTTTGACTTGGGATGCGAAATAATAATTTTAATAAAATCTAAAAATCGTGACGGAAAAAGAGCTAAACTTTTTTTCTGCTCCGAAGTTATTCGTTTTAGGCAACTACATTAATAATAATAATTCAAAGGAGGAAAAAACTATACATATGAATAAATACTTTTTAAATCTTTATTTGGGCTTGCAGAATTTTTTGAGCCTACTGCTTGTCACCGGATGAGTTAAAGAACCAGTGACCGCTGATGTCTGCTGTTATAGAAGGGACATAAAACATCCTTGCGGCTGCAGTGGGATATGATGGGCCTCCATTTTTCACTTCTCTGAGAGTCTGCAGTGTATCTAACGAGCGGTGTCAGTGCGTGGGTTCCGTCTCAGGGTTGTTGACGAACCTGCTTTCCAGTTCTCTCAGCAGCAAAGATGACGGTCATATGCTCTTTTCGTTCATTGGCTCATAGGTGCAATCACTCTCCGATTTGCTCAAATTCTTAGTTTTCCCTTCTTCTGATCGAGTCTCTGATGTAAGATAAATTATCTGTTTTGTTCACTCATTACATTTGGAAGTTAGTAACAATGATATTAGTGAATTATTAGACGCACATACAGAGGCGGCGTTACCAGGGGGGCAATTGCTCCCCGTCGGCGAGACATTGAGAGTTTCGTCGTCAAAAATCTTCACCACTTCAGGATAGTTCTGAAGAGCTGCACATTCTCGAATATGATAATTTAAAAACTACCTTAAAAATATCTTGTAAATAGTCGAAATATCCAAGTAACAGTTAAAACGTTTGATTATGTTTGATAAAATAATCGATATAGTGGCAGGCCAATAAGATGTCGGATTTTGCGGACAATTTTTGATCAGCCAACTATGAACACAATGCGATGGATGCCGAAGAAGTGAAATCCGCAAGTTTTCTTTCATTCAGTTTCTAATTTGCATTATATTAATAGAATAATCAACAAGTAAATCAGACGTCGCATTTTTGCCGATTGTCTTTCGGTTAAGAGTTATTATATGTTATTAGAAAAAAAAATGCTTTTATTGAGTATTTCGATTACCTGCAAGTGGAGTCATTAGGGAAACATACTTTCATATTGTACATGAATAGGGAGATAAATTTGTTTTCCCTAATTCAAAATTCAATGAATAATAGTTCTAAAATTAATCGTCATTTTGTTCACCTAATTGTTACTTTCTCGGTAACGAATTGGTAAATTTATTTTATTTATTTGAATGTGAGAGTTCTCTCAGTAAAATCTAGTTAATGGTTAAATTAAATTTAATAAAACACTCTTTTTCTGTCGACAATCTTGTGCAATATGCATGCTAAGAAGAATTACTTTGCGCCTTAGCCAAATTATGTGTATTCATTATAAGTCACTGGAATAAGTAAATTGTGTAATTATAAATTAAATTTATTTAACAGTAAAAAATGTTTTTTTTTTCAATCTAATTGACAGGTTGCAATCAATATACTAAGGAAATATTACTGATTTCAATTGACGACAAAAAATAAATATAAATATGGTGTGGTAGCTTTTTAATTACAATAAAAAATTTTATTCAAGTATATACTAAATTTGTTAAATAAATTACTACGTAGATTCTTCAGATTCTTTATTTTGTATTGCAACTATGTTATAGGAAAACGTATTTTTTTTAAAATTTTCTTTTTGATTTTTTTCTTTCTATTACTCTTCGAGGCAAAATTTATATAATTTCTTCTAAATTTTAAACAGACTTTAGATAAAGATGTATTGATCAAATGATGCTTAAAATAGTTATTCGTAGAATATCCACATATACCCTTTCACATACGAATTTATTTAACTTCCTAATTAGATAGCACACCTTATTTGGGACATTTTTTATTCTTTTAATCTCTAAAGTAATCTAAAGACATTTAGGGTAATGATGCGTTTTCAAGTGATTTTTGCATTTTGCATTGTTTAATCCTTTCACTAAATTGCAGACTAAATGTAAAAAATTTAGTAACTCTTGCACGATTCAGATTCGTCATCGTTTACGAAGGGTTTAAGAAAAACCAATGCTTGAAACTGAGGGGATAAAACTCCTTTTTTTGGGAAGAATATTACCTTGCAATAACTTTAAAGGAAAAAGTATTTAACTGAAAGAATGCGTTCCTAAAAATGAAGATAGGGAGGTTCGTATTCAAGATCTAATTGTTTGCAAAAAAATTTATTGGTTTTTTAATCCTAAATATACATTGAAAAATAAATATATGGGAAACCTAATGTTTGAGTAGTAGTCCATTTTTCCCAACTATATTTTTCATACCTTACATAAAACAGTAAGTTTGTACATATATTTATAAAATATTTTCTTCAACCTTAAGAAATAACTTTGTATATTTTCCTCCTTCTATATTGTTCATGTCCAAACTGTAGTAAATTTTTTTACTGTGCACGCACACTTATTCGCCTTAGATTCGAATTGCATCTGAATTCCTGCTCGTTGTAGTAATTCATATAAAAAGTAGGGGACTATGCTAAAAAAAATCGACTTTTGGAGGAAACATCGAGTATTTTTTAAAATTTATTATTCTGTATTTCTAAAAACTTTCTTTTATAAAACTTTTGGAATTTTGTTTTTACATTCATTTTATGTCCGTAGCTTCGTTGATAAGAGCACGCATTTGTTCATTTAACGTCACGTCATTCTGTCGCAATCTCTGTTTCTATATATGCACTACAATTTAGAATGAAATATAACTATGTTTTTTCCAAAATTAGAATAGCGACAATCTTTTGATGATCAGTCAAAGAAACTGAAAACATTTTTTTTTGAAAATATCTTTGCAAATTTTTAACAATGAAAGAAAGGGCCAGTATCTTTAATTAAATGTAAAAATTAATTATTCTGAGTTAAGCTGAAGCCAAATTAGAGAAATATGCTTACCCCTCCCCCCTGTCTCGCTCTCTTCCCAGTCGGCAAACCTTCGCCGCCGCCTCTGCGCACGTAGTGAAGTAGTAACACGTCATGGACCTGAGCAAATCACTGCTAGTGAAGTTACCAGAGAAGCAAATGGCATTATAATAACTGGAGATTTGATTAAGTATCGATTCTGTTTGAGTTGAAAGATTAGAAATAAAATTTTGGTGACAACATATAATATAGATTCAGTTGTTGAATTCGGATTCAAGTCCTTGTGAAATATCAAAGTTCATTCACTTGAGTTTCCTTTTTGAAATCATTGGATGGGAGGTGAAGATTAGAACTTATAAATGCTTCTCAGAGCAGTTCACAACATTTACATTTTCGAAAACAAGCCAAGTCCTAAAAAGAAAAGTTTCTTTGTACTTTTTATTATGTTCTTGATGTTATCAAGCATGAAAGTTCCATCTCAAAAAGTGAAAGCCACAATAATTAAATTTTAAGAGATCTGAAAAAACAAAACAAAAAAACTAAAAGGTTGTGCGTTTAACAAAGTATAAGTGCTTTAGTTGCAGTAGAAGTGTTTTTATTTTTAAAAATAATTTTCGCACACACATGTATTCGTTTGATGTAAAGTCATTTTATGCAAAGGAAAATTGTTATTACATTTTTTTTTAGATTTTATGACATCGAAACAATTCCATTTTGTGAAACTCTTTTATTTTAATTTCGTAACATTTTATAGTGAAATAACATATGCAACGTAACATACATAACATAAACATTTTATATTTATTTTTATATTGAAAAGTACTTTTCTTATTCTATATATTTTTTAAACAGCTTCTTTCATTGCGCATAGCTTTTATCGATAAAAATTCCTTTGTATTTATTATCAAAATTAGACCCTCTGCTTCTGTGATACTTATTTATAGCTTCGAATATTACTGTAAAATTTAGACATTAAGCAGCTTTCGAATTACAAATTATTTAAATGGTTAATGAACTGCTGCCCCAGAAGAATGACTGAAAGAAAATGAATTCGAAAAACTATTAATAAAAACTTTCTTTCCCTGTCACTTGCATATGCAATTATCAATGACAAATACAGTTCCTCTAAACATAATACAAATAAAATGTGAGTAAGAAATTGTTGCTTACTTATATCGTTTCTATACCATCATAATTGTATTTTTTAGAGTATTGTTCTAAAATTGAAACTTGCGCTTTTTTATTTTAGATCCACCTGGAAAAACGTGATCAGCAAGTGCTGTATAAGAAAAATATCGCCTCAGGTGAGGACAAAGTGATCCAGAGATCGAATGCGTTCGACCCCAGTCAAGAAAACATCTACTTCTTGGTTGGAAACAAAGTAAAGAGAGCACATTTCTCACTATTTAAATAATTTTCAATTCATCTTTCCATTCAATTCCATAAAGATTATCAAGAAGTTTATCCGTGAATGGCCTTCATTATCTTTTGTTTTCTTTTGAACTAAACGGAAAACCAGATACTTTAAAACTAAACAAATTAATTGTGGTTATTGCATCTATACATATTTTATTCCACGTTACTCAGTACAAGCAATGTTTGACGCGCTCATTTCAGCCGCGTCAAACTACGCAGTGTAGAACATCAAATAAAAAATAAATAAACTGTTACTCGGTTATGGTAAGCACTAAAAATGTTGCCAACCTTCGGAAATGCCATATAAGCAATGTGCATTCTTATGTTATCGTTACAGCAACTTGATATCCATTTTATAAAATTCTGGTCACTTCATTTATTTTCTTTTCGCGTCCAAGAAGGTCTCCCCAAATCCCCCCCCCCACAAACACACTCATGATTTAGCTAGATCCATTCGATTTCTGCTCATGTATGCTGTAACGAGTACCGTTGCTTGCTCACGTCTCCTTACCGGGAAAAACATTAAGCCTAGTTTGTTGTTTTTCTCATCTGTCATCCCCCAGCTACAGTGGATTGTGCATTACGTTTTGAAATATCTTTGCAGGTGTCAGGAAACATTCCTTTGGAACAACAGCAGTGGCAATAAACATAATACAGTTCATATAAAGATTTCATTTACTCTTTATAGGCTCATTAGTAGAGAGTGTGCTATCTGGATTGCATAATCTTATTTTCAGCTCTGTCTGATATTTTTTACTATCTTTGCCTAATTTGACAATTTGTTACCTTGCAGGTGGTGAAGTTTCCGATCGGATCGTGTTCCTTATATGAGGACTGTGGCTCTTGCCTGAGCACCGAGGACCCGCTTGGGTGCGGATGGTGTGGCGACCACTGTTCCCACGTTCTCGAGTGCGAGACACCAGACAAACACTCTACGAACTCCTGCTCGCCACTCATTTACGAGGTCAGTTTTCTTTCCCTTTCCTATATTTTTTCATTTCTAAGAATCAATCTGTTATTTTTCTGTCATTAGCAATCAGTCTGACTATCAGACACAAATTGGAATAGGGAATTTTCGAAGTCTTTATATAATTTATAAATACGTTTCATTTGATGGAAGTGAAAGGATTTATCGGCACACTTTAGAAAGCATCTGAATCATCCATTAAAAGAGGCAGTTATTTCCCAGTCCTTGTAATTCTTCATTGTCGCTGGGCATCTTAGTTTACGTCCTGTTCACTTCTCAGTATCTCCATCCCATCATACTCTGAAGTGATCTGTCACTTATGGCAACTCGGCAACATTTACTCTTTCATAACTCGTCTTTTATTTTCTCGCATACCAGAGAAAGTAATGTAATCTCAAAAATCCGACATCGGGATTTTTAGGAATCTTTCAAGTTTTTCACCTTCTGGAATTCGCGGGGAAAAAAAAATTCAGAATCATGTCTTTCTATGAACGCGGTTACTCTAAAAACGTAATTAATTAGACATATGAAATCTGGTGTGCGGTCTTTTCACTAAAATTATAAATTTTTGTCAAATTTGAAATGAAATCCGTTTATGGAAAACCATTTGTGAGCTAGAGTTAGGTTAATACTTGGTTTCTCTGTATCAAGTGCAGTTTGATATGGATACTGGATTATACCTGATACAGCCAGAAACCACTTCTTTCATCGTCGGAGTTAAACTGTCTACTTGGCGGGTATACCCAAGTTTCTGATGCTCTTAATCTGTATCGATTTGTGTGCTTGTAACTTCTACGTACCTGTTACAATATATCAGGTTGATAGAGTATTACCCAAGGCTAATGTGATCACGATAAATCAGAAAAGCAGGGAGCTAGATAGAAGAATTTCGGCTTGTGGTTTCATCATACTTACTTGTTAATTTAGATCAAGGATTAATCTAAATGCACCAAACAGTTGACAGTCCAGATCTATTTCTGAGTGTGCGGAAGGGATCATTTAAGAATGCTATAAGATGCACATTATAAATTCAGTATATGATTACTGTCATTAAAATTACAAATGTGTGTCCAATTTCTGAAGGAAAAGGCATCGTGAAAGAGCCATTACCGAAAGAGAAGCGCGCCACATTGTCATCGAAGTAGAGACTGCACCACATCGTACTCGGGCATTTCGATTGTTGATAATGTATTTCGCAATCTCTTGGAGTGCGATGATAAAATCCAATGAAATCTAAAGCGGGAGAATTTGTGTCTTCCAGGTGCAGCCCACGAGCGGGCCAACGGAGGGTGGAACTCTGTTGACGATCCGGGGAGACAATTTCGGCTCTTCCCAGGCTGGGGAGTTTCATTCCAAGATCTCCATTTCAGTTGCCGGAATGCCTTGCCTCATATTCCTCTGGCAAAAAGATAGGTGAGTGCCAGATCGGAATCAAACTTGGCATCTTTCATTGCCTTTTTTATAATTAATTTTGAAAAATGTAATACCTTATTAATTTATTTATATTTTGTTTCTTGCTAGAGATGGTTAGTTTCATTAATTTTAATAAAGATTTTAGCTCGAGTATGATTCTTTAATTTTTTCTATAGAATTCTTACCAATTATAAAGATTCACACAACTAATAGTGAGCAAAAAATATGACCATTCAATAAAGGTTTGAAATAAATAAAGATATGAAAGATTAATTTCTTAACAATTTCCATGAAACATTCTTATGGCATAATTAAAATGAGCTATCGAAAATAGATTTAATAATGCTTCATAATTGATGATATTGTTGGTTAAATGATATTGCATTTAACCAAATCCAGATTCGAAGTGTGCACAAAAACAACTTAATCTTTTTTTAAATGTAAAAGGCCTAATTCAAGATCTCACATGGTAACAGGAATTACCAAAATAAATAAATAAGCATATATATACAGTGGTCAATTTATTATGTTGGATCTCTCTGAAAAGTGGTTATGATATTTTTAAAAGAGATATTCGTTTATATGTTAAGTTTCTAGATGATATTCGTATTTTTTATTACAATTTCTTAAAATGAGTCACGACTTACAAAAAGTGGTCAAAGTCTGTTATGAATAAAGGGTTTCTGTTATTTCTATGATATTCGTTTTAGTTTGTCTCTTATTTGTTTCATTCAGAGATCAGTTATGAATTATGATTTCAGAGATCATTAACATATATGAACGGTGGAATCGTGACAGATTGTAATATATCTTTAAACACGGATAGTTTAAGTCATGACATGAAAAAAGTATATACTCACATTAAAAAAAATTACAAGGGAAGCATTCGAGTCCCTCTCCAGTCAATCCAGAAGTAGCCGACAGCTTACCAAATTCTTGATATTCTATGAATAGTTTTCTTCCTGTTAGCTATTTTGTTATCCCCTATACTTCTGAACATGTAGAGTCTTTAAAATTAATGAAATGGGCATGAAATGAAAATTACTGGACAAAGCGTTTTTAAACTTGGTAACAATTTTCAGGAGATTGTGAAATTTATTTTTGTTCGCCGAGGCAAAAAATATTCAAAAGCATATTATGAATGGATAATTATGTAATATTAGTAAACAAAATAAGATACTAAAAGATCTGTTAATTTTTTTTTTCCATTTCTAAAATGTGTTACAAAGCATGTTCAATATGGCTTCTGTCATTTTATGAATTCATATAACAGCTTTCTCAATAACATCATTTAGAATGAAAGAAATCGGAGTTATCAGTACATCCCGCTTTTCTATTCCGCCAAATTATTTATGCTGTCATCATAAAAAAATGGCACTGAGGTAACTTTACAGTAAGAGTTCATAGGAATGGAAGTCTGATTATCAAGTGTCAGCTTATAATCCTACCATTCTTGAAATGCTGTTTTTATGACTCTTTGACACTTGTACCAATGTAAGGTGGAGTGTTATTCTACGTAAAAATCATGATGCCTAAAGTGCATGTCAGATCTTAATGAAAAATTTTAACATCGACTTTTAATCGAGCAGCAGTTACAGTGTTACTCATGGGCCTATCAATCGTTCCTTAAATATTAATGGTCCAATTGTGCCAAGAATCGTAAAAAAAAATGGTCCAATTAACTAGTTTATTTTTATATTACACCAAATTATGATTGTAAAATGGAGTGAAATTAGGAAGTTAGCATGATAAATTTATTTGTCTCAAATTCTGCAGTTCTGGGTGTTTGATTATGATGACGTTGTTGTTGTGTCCGCGTTAGAACGGAAAGAGTGCAGTAACTTCTGAGGGTAAAGACTCCTCAGCACCCGAGGCAAAAGTCTGATTTCTAGTTCATATGAAGATGACACTCACACACTCACTTGCACAACCCATTTTTACAGGGGGGATTTTTCACACACCTCAGCGGTAGAAGACAAGGTAAGGAACAACCATGCCCGAACCAGTCCTCGAACCTGGGTCGCCCAGACCGCTGGGAAGACGCGCTGCCCATCTGCCAGGGCGCCGGCATTCTGGGTGCTTATATTTCTATTTAGGTCTCAGTCTTCAGCAAAACGTTCCATGACCAATGTTCGTTCATCTTCATTCGCGCAAGCAATTCGATTGTAATTATTCTCTTACAGCAGGATAATTAGCTTCAAGTTGAACGCATTTTATTTTCTATGCCTAATAACGCAACAACATCCAAATATAGCTGTAAATTCCAGAAGAATTTTAATTGTTGCTTCCTTTGTAGCAAATAAAACAGCCTCCTTGATGTTCGCAGAAACAGGCTTCCTTCTGCGGTAAGGGGTAGCACATAACAAACTTATAGCTTCAAATTTTGCAAACATTTTTCTGCAGTGTCATTGATAATCGGCATGTTCGTCTTACGATGTACAACACTTTCTATCCATAACAAACGAGAAAATGAGTGTTACATGTTACAGTGTTAAACAAACGAGAAATACATGTTTTAATAAAATTCACGTCTGGTAACAATGAGAACTTTGTCAGGAGACTTAATTTTAGAACTAAAAAAGTAAATAACTTATATTGAAATGATGAAATCGAAACTTAATTCTTATTTGCATACGTCCTGCGGTAAGTCTTTGCAATTTTTCATATTTTCACAAAGGATTAAATACGTTTTGAACCAATGCCTTATTTTGTTTTATGATATATCATACAGCGTCATTACCCTCTGTAACGAGTTTTCGAACTATTTTCTTTTTCTTTTTTTTAATAAAATATAAAACCTCATGACCCTTAAATAATTTCCGTATTAAATATTTGTCCAATAATTTTCCTTTTACGGCTATTTCGAAGGGCAAAACTTAATTTTAAAGATCCTGTAAACCTTGAAGGATTCAGTATAATGTTATAGTCGCTTTTAATTTTGAACAAAGAAACAAAAAAAACTAAACATGTGAGTAAATTTGTGTTACGATGTAAAGAAATCGATTTACAAAATTATATTTTTTGCTTTAATAATTATTTGGAAATATGTGTGTATGAATACATATATGCTCTACATTAATATTCTTCATATATACATGATGCTCATTCTTCGAAATTATATCGGATTTTATGCAGAATTTTTTGAGAGGGTCACACAGGGCTTTAGTAATGTTTCATTTCATTTTCACATTAAATACAAGGCTTCAGAAACGAATCAATACTCCGTGTACATAATTTATTGAAGTGAAAATTATGATTTTTATTTATTTATTTTGCATCTCTTTCGAAGTAGGTTTGTACAAAAGGTGCCGTGTGTCTTTTTCAGGGTTCAGTGCAAGACGAGTCCCGTGCCTTCGGCATTGAACGGCCGCGTAGAAGTGAATGTGACCGACATGTCCTGGAATCATGGACCCTACGATCAAAAGGGGTCTGTTCGAAGCGATGTAATATTTTCTTACGTGGTAAGTAACAATTTCCATGGGGTTTTTTTTAAAGATGTAAATTTTCTCTTATTTGAAAAAAAAAATCGTTGGTTGAATATTAATGTTTACATGTTTTTTTTAACCTGAAGTTCCTATTTGTTGTGCATTGATCCGCCTGCACTTTGTCTGCTTGCGTAGACTGTCCAACATCATTCTTTTCCGTCAGATGGATTGCTTTGCATAAAAGTTCAGAATCTTAAATTAAGGAACATAAAAAGACGGTGATGAATATTTTACCATTTCATTAGCCTTATTATTTTTACATACATGCGTCCTTCATGCCAGATTGTTGAATGGTTGATGATGAGATTCAGTTGAGGTTGTGTAGCATCCTATTGTGGGCAGGAGTATAAAATGTAACTTTACATTTAATTCCAAAATGATCTTTAAATCCACTGGGGAGCCCTGTTTGTCAGTTTATGTTATCTCTTGCGTGATGATTTCGGTTCAGTACTAACCCAAGAAAATTGCACCCAAAAGAGAACTGGGAGCAACTTTTCTTGATGCTTTATTAAAATTCGATTTCTGTAAGCCATTTTCATGGCTGTCCTCTAACACAGCAACAGGTTAAAGTACTAGAAAATCATTGTCTTGCTACCACAAATGGAATGAAAATATGGACAAATTATTAAGATACAGTTTTTACAAAATATTCGTTAAATGAAGTATTTAAAACATTTGAATTCTAATCAGAATTCTTAAAGCACTCTTACCCATTTTAAAATAAAATAATTATCAGTTTGAAATGAAATTATGTTCTTTTTTGGAAAGATGTGAAAAGACTTCAAGCTTTATAAATTTAATAAACAAAAGATTTTAAATAAATTTTAAAAACTTTTTAAGTAAGTTGTTATCAAAAGTTGTATATTTTATTCGCTGTTAATTGTACATAACTCAATTCTTTTTTCTTCTCTCATTTCAAGTATCCATTACCATATGTTTTTTGTACGATTGTAGAGGTAAAAAATATAAAAAAGTAGGAAGTAATAATATTTTTTTGAAAATTTCGCATTTTTAAAAATGAATGGTCTAAAAGACATAAACAGTTTTATAATTATTGAAATGCTTTAAAAAATGTTACGGTTTATTTCTTCACCTAAGTATTTTATTTTCGTTCATGTTTTATTGTATAGCTGAAAACTCACCTGAAAAACCTTCATTTATAACAGTCTAAAAAGTCTGAGATAATTGATTTTGTCTAGAAAAATTATTTTTATTTTCTCAGGTTCCCAAGCTGTACGGCATCTATCCGGGGTGGGGACCTGTGTCCGGTGGAACAAACATCACCCTCTACGGACACCGTCTTGACACCGGAGTCACTCACAGCATAGCCATGGCAAGAATTCCTTGCATTGTTATTAGGTAACAAAATGCTGCATCATATATTCTCTGATTTTATTGATTGACAAACGGAATTGTCAGAGTATTTGGGCAATGGATATGTCATTACTTGCAATGATACACAACGTATTATATTATTTTTTAAAATAAATATTTAAGACAGTGTTGTTGTTATATATTATTTAATATGAAATCTACTCATCTACTTTTATTTGGAACTGGAAGATCCATTACTTTTCTTTTTTGTTCTTTACCCAAATAACGCTTCACGTAACGTAAATAAATGACGGAAAGACAAATAGAATTCGAAATGATCCCTTTTTTTTTTTTTTTTTTTTTGGGACGTTTGACTATGAATCGAATTATGGAACCAACCAGATGACTATTTTTGCTGTTACCGAAGAAAACGACAGATATTCGCTCCTGTCCATTGTTACTGGAAAGCGTCAACCGATGAGGGAAATAAAACTCTGCTTTCCTGAGAAATGTGATTAATGTCGCTTTAATCAAGATATCTTCGAAACTGTGGAAGGGCAACTATTATTCGTACACGAAGATTATAATCTATGGCAATTTTTTCTGCTGTGAGGTGTGGCAGTTTTAGAAAGTCGTTGATTTGTCCCATTTTGTATGAGAATGTATTGAATGGTTTTCAAAATATTCAGTTAATTTTGATTGGCATTATGTTTGAACGAATGGTTTAATTGCATTTAGCAATACATACCATGTAAATCTTTTCCAAAAAATTCAGGATGTCACAAGTAATAAATTGGACGGTATATATCTAGGTAATACTAAAAGAATGTAACTTTGTATAGATTCGGAAAATATATTTACTTTCTAATTCTGTCCATTTAATAATTTTTTTTTATAATATATATATTATCTCAAAGAATTACAACAGAAGATTCACTCTGACATCGATCAGAGTTATGGTAAAAATGATCTATCTATAAATTTTCCATTTTAATATTTGAGAAAATTTTATGGATAGAAGCATGAAACTTTCTTCTTATATATGTGCGTAAGAAAAATGTTTTATTCATTCAAAATTTCTCATTACAGGGGGTCTGTATAAAAATTATTTTTGGAATTTTATATTATCTTTTCTCTACAGAAACCGAAGTTTTGTCATACATTTGGGCATCTTATATGATGAAATTTTGCAATTGAAATGACAAGGTGATTGAAAAATAAAAGGAGGTTTTCTAAATCCGTAGCGCTTTAAGCAAAAAAAAAAAAAAAAAAAAAAAAAAACCAAAAACGCCGATTGGAAAAATCCTGGTGCTACAAGCGCACATACGTGAAAAAAAAAACCACATATCTGTCAATGGAAACAGTAAATAACAACACACCAAGTACCAATGAAAAACGTTTATTACGGCAACTTACAAATTTTGCTCAGGATGACCACCAGACTCGTGTTAAAATAATTGCATGTTGTACACGAGATTTTCAACGATGGCTCGAAGTATAGCGGCATTTATTCTTCTGACATGTAAAGTTATTTGATCTTTTAAAGCAGGAATGTCAGGAACATGTTCTTGATACACATTGCCTTTCAAGTAGCTCCACAACCAGAAATCGCAAGGATTCAGATCAGAAGACCTCGGAGGTCATTTCATGGGAAATTCACAACTAATTACTCTTGCGTCTATGAAATGTTGATGCAGGACATCCTACACCCGAAGTCTGAAGTGCGGTGGCGCACAATTTTGCATGAAAATGGTAAAATCGGTGTAATTTCTTTGATGTCGAGATATCACAAAATTCTCGAGCATATCGGCATATCTGTCGGAATTGGCAGAACTTCACTAATTCATTTCTACCAACTTCTTCATAAAAGTACATCCTGATGACCAAAAAAGCATAGAACCCACACCAGACAGTGATTTTCGACGAATGTACAGGGATCTGTTAACCAACGTGTGGATTTGTATCAGCCCAAATACGGCAGTTGTGTGTGTTGATATCACCGTACACATGAAAGTGAGCTTCATCGCTCCATAATATCCGCCATGGCCATCGTCATTCACTTCCAATAGAGCCAAAAATCTCAAAGCAAATTCAAATAAGATATTTCTGCTCCCTGTGAGCAATTCTTGAATGGGTGTTATCGTATATGGATAAAATTTCGGGAACTTACGCAATATTTTCTGCACCGTCGAGAAAGGGATATCTGTTTATCGTGATATTGAATGTACACTGCTGGTACCCTACTTATTAGCTATCGCCTGATCCATAACGGCAGTTGCAACTTTTTCAACATGTTGCTGCTTGAGGTTTTTCCTTTAGGTTCTCGGCCTGGTTGCACACCAAGAATCCTTGTTGTTTCAAATCTTTCAACTATTCTTCGTAAGTTAGTTAAGATCATCGGCCCTCTACGTAACTGTTTTAACCGTCGGTATTCATATAGAGCAACACTGGCATTTTCATCCTGCTAAGAAGGCACGTTCACGTAGTGACATCGCCATTAACGGGCGAATTCTTGCAGAATAACTTGAATTCCCGCAACCGTTCCTTTTATCCTCGATATCGTGTCACAAAGTACCCGTATATGTAAATTACATAATAAAGCTCTCGATCGCAGCACCAGAGTTTTCTTTATTGACCTTTTCTGGTACTAATTCTTTTTGTCTTCACAAATCGAAACCGCATATTTTAATCTGTTTGGTGGCCAAATTTTGTTATATTTCGTCCAGTACATAACACCCTACAGGGTTCCGAACACCTCTTGTTATTCACTCTATATATCTAATTGCAACAGTTAAGGAAATGAACGCTTGTTCCACATTTTTGGGACACCTTATATACTTTCAGTTAGAAAAATGCTACAAATAAAATAAAGGATTATATTTTATACGTTGTTTGAGTTAATGCAGGTATTATTAAATAAATTACTATATACAAAATCTAAATTTGTATATAGTCACCTGTCATATTAATTCTATATAGTATTTAAAAGAAAAACACGTAATTGTGTAAAAGCTGGTACATACGGCAGCGATCAACTGCCGAAAAAAGACTCGTCAAAGATGGCATATTAGACATACCTAGTATTTAATTATGTGCGCCAGTGACTTGCAATTAAGTTTAAATATTGAAAAGTGTTTTGCTTACATAGACTGTTTTTTCTTCTAAATTCAATTTGTACTTTCACTTTAGATTAATTTCCCTTCCCCCTTAACTTTTATATTAAACTGCTCAAATTAGTATGATTCGTATTTCTAGATTGTCAATCACACCACATACAAAAATGAAATAGCCACATCATATTCCGCTCTCCCCCCCTTTCAGATCCTAAACTTCGGATCTTGGTCGCATTCCCTCCTCTCCTCTGATTCGGCAACGCTCGCTTTCATCTCAGCCACGACGACGAAGCAAGACTATCTTCAATCTAGGACAATTCATGCAGCGCTCAGCCTCCAACTGGGCCAGGAATGGGTCCCTAGACGGGCTACACACCACGTCAACATTATTCTCTTTCTGAAATTAATCAGTCGTTTCAAATGCCAGTATTGGTAAAATTTCTGTTTTAAATGCATTGGATCGCTAACAAATAGAGACGCTTGACGCATGGGTCAAAATTAATCAATGTCGATAATGGCAAGAGAATAAATGGACTGTAGGGGAAAAACTGACAATCGGGTAGATTGCAAAGGACTATGAAAGTGTATGGTGTGAGATGTAACCAGCGGAGCCGAACATTAGCTTAAATTACCGCCCAGCTGAATCAGGAAGCCAATGATACAGTCAGTGCAATATTCGCTTCACCGAATGGACCGCAGACCTATGAGAGTACCATTGCTCAGTGCATGCCATCGAACTACACCTCTTGCGTTGGCAAGAAACACATAGAATGAACCTTAAAGAGCTGGGAACAAGCAGCATGGAATGATGAATTTCTATTCCAACTACTTACGCCGACAAAAGACTCAGAATAAGAAGTCAGACATTGGATCTTGCATGCCAGATTTTAACTGTACAAGGCAATAATGGCTCAATCGGTCTGCTAAGTTACTTCTTGTTTTGGATTTTTGATCCTTGTACCAACTTCCCTCTCTGCGATCCGATACATATAGTTGCTGGACAATCTCCATCCATTATGTTATCATTCTCAAGGAAATGGAATATTCTAGCAGGTCTGAGTTGGTTACTGTTTGGTTCGATGAGCATTTCTCTGACTTGACAATTATAAATTGGCCGCCTAGAAATCTAGATTTAAATCCAGTTGAGTATCTTTGGAATGTTTCGGAGAAAAGTGTGAAAACATTTCACATATCACCAGCGGCCCTAACTGAATTATGAACAGCCTAACTGCAAGAGTAAGCCATTCCCATTCGAATGGACTGCTTCCACAAACTTGTTGAATCCATGCCTCGTTATCAAGACCATAGGAGATCCAACTCTTTATTAATTTGCTGTCCTTAATTCAGTGGTTGTTCATTGTAGACCATTTCATTACAGTATGAAGTTTTTATTACAATGCGATTATGCCAAACAATTTCATAAACTTGAAATAAAATTCATTTTTCTATAATATTTATTTGAAAATATATATTTTCAAAATATAATATGCAAATAAATAATATTTGCTGTAATATTTTATGGTTGAAAGCAAAAGAAAAAAAAAGCACTTGAACAACATCGTTGATATAATAATTTACATACTATAAAAATAGTTTTATCAAATCTACTATATTAGTGAATATATTTTCGTAGACTTCCTTTTTTAAGTTAAATCTAGAGGAAGTACTCTAATGAATTTAAATCTGGAGATCTTGGGGATGACTCACAAGGATTGTAAAATCCAAGGCTGTTTTTGACGTTTTTGTCTGTGAAGTACGGGGATGAAAAGATTTATGAGCTGGACCTCATAATGTTAATCATACCTATAGCTCCTCCCAAATAATCTTCGTTGGTGTGGAAGTTTGGGGAGGGTTTGTATCGTCATCTGATCATGATTCAAAATTACGAAGTCCGATAGTTCTAATACTGCTTTAAAACGAGAAAATATAATCAAACTAAGCTAAACCTCCAAATAATCAGTTAATGATCCAGATAAAATAGCAGCATATTTATTTAATGACACTTTATCACTATGAAGGGCTGTACGAAAATGTAATTTTTGTAACTTTTTATTATTATTATTTTATTACCTTAGGAGCCAAAGTATTTTCATATATTTGGATACTCTATTCGAGTTCAGAAACTTCCATTTTTCTGCGATATTTCTGTATATAATAACTAACGATAATGGGAAACTACGAGTTTGTAATGAAAATATCTGTGATTCTTTACATTTTATTGCAGGATCCACGAGGATTCTGCTTGGTGTGTTACGGGCAGTTGGAGTGGTTCCGAAGGATTGACCCGAGGGCCAATCGAGATGCAGATAGATGACGCAGTCGTCGAGATTGAAGCTTCCCCTGATGTAGACATTGGATCTCCTCTCTACAAGGAATTCGAATTCCGACCAGATCCTAAAGTGCTACTCATACACCCGCAGGTCACTACCATCAGGTGAGGGTTAATCAGACTGCGCAGACATGAAAGTCACCATTTTTTGAATACTAATGTAAATTACTGGAACATAACGCAGACATAAACAACTGACCACACTCTCCCTAAGAACATATTCTACGACTCTCGCACAAAAAATATCTTTTGGATATATATGAATGCAAAGTAAAAAGTATTACTTTTTACTTTGTACGTTAGATATATAGCAATTGATTTTACATTCCCAAATCTGCTAATTTAAATTAGGCACCTCCTCTGAAACACGCTTGCTGTTCATCACGTGCGAGTGGTAAGGTGTAGGGTACTAATTATTTATATATGATAGGCTGTGAATATGAGATGAGTGATCTACACTCCTTGCCATGATGAACATTCATCCGAAATGACAATTATCTTTGCTTTTTTGCAAAACAAGTTTTCGAAACCCATTCAAAAAGGCCGCTATTATCGAGTACTGCTTCCAATATTTAATTGACAAGATTTCGCATGTTTGTTTCTCGTTTTCATACTTGACGCACCAGTTGGTGAGAAGTTCATCGTTTTTTTCTCTCCTGAGGAATTTTCTATTAAAGGTACTGAAGCACTATTGAGAAATAAATTAAAAATTTCGTATAATCAATATTCATCCTTTGCTGCAATTTATGTCGGATAGAGCGTGCAACTGCTAAATAATCTTTTGTTGTTGAGATTGTAAAGAGATGTATCTAAATAACTAACACTATGTGTTGCAAAGCTTTTAAATTACCGACTATGAATAAATTATGACAAGCTATGATAGGATTTTGTGCTTGAAGCATTTGAAGTACTCATATCACATAAAGATGCTTATTACTATGATGATTAGTGAACATACATTTTTAGGCGAAGTTATTGTCTCTGATTACGAGACAAGATGGCGAATATTTTTCAGTAGATTACTTTCAGCACTCACCTGGAGTGTAACTTAATAGGACGTTCTCTTCTTTGCTTTTTCAATTGAATCCATAGCAAATGACTCGAGGCGAAATTCGAAAGCGTCGTTGGTAAAATTACGGATCTCTCTGTTTGCAATTTCAGCGACGAATGTGGTCGCCACAGATAAGCATTTTTCAAACGCACTTGACCAATCCTTGCTACGTCTGACGTTATGTGGAAACCATGCATAAAATATGTGTAAAGAAAAGTTTTGTTGAAACAATCCTGTGAGGCTACCGCAAAGTAGATTTTCTTTCTATCCATTTTTTTTATGGAGATGCAGATTTAAATACTTCTAAGAGAAACAGTGCACATTAATATTCACAAACACTTTATTTATCATTACCCCTAGTTATGATATAATCCAAAGATTAAGCTCTTAGACACCAAGCTTTTAGTATAGTTAGATTAGCGCTCCATCTCGAGATATTTTTCGGGAAGAACTTTACCATTTTTAACCAGTATAACAGGTTTACCATGAATAGCAGGGCAGATCTTCTCTCTCGATACCTATGCGCCTATCCTCCAAACTCATTGCCTCTCTGTCTTGTTCGCAAACTTCATCGTGTCTGTGAGGACATGTGAAGAGCATGTGCACACATAGAAGAAAATTCTTGTTTTTGTTGTCTAGTGATGTGACCAACTGTAGCTGTCCTTGTCTTTTAATTGTTTCTTTAATACATTTGATAACCTTGTTTCAGTGGGTCGATGAATCTTACTGTGACCGGCCATCACCTGGACAGCGTCGCCAAACCCGAGATGGTGGTCATGGTGGCTTCCACACTCACCGGAGAGATGCTTGAATTTCATGAGGTAAGAAGCGTCATACTGTGTGAAAAATGAATTGAAACAATTGGTCATTTCAGATAACTGTTTTTATCAATTTCATCATTTTAATCTCTCCTCTTTCCTACTTAAATGAGTGAAATTGGGTAGATGTATTCATAAAGATTAATGCCGACAATAAGATGCTCAAATTGAATTAGGCTTAAATAAATAATATTTTTAACTCAATAATACAGTGGGAATTAATAGTTTTCTCATTACAGAAGTAGTTTTTGATCCAATGAATGAGAATCAAAAACTTTCGGTTTCTTGGAAAAATTCAATAAAAGTTTAAGTAACTAGTTGCTTTTTTTAAAATAGCGTATTCCTCTACAACAACAACAATAAAATCTGGTGTTTGAAATCCATTCAATAAATTCATTTAGATCCTTCTTCTTCTGATTACCAAATCAGGAAGAGGAAAGATAAAACATGCCAGAGTCGACAAAAAATCATGATTCAAGAACAGGATCCAAAAATTCTGATTCTGTTGGAAAATAGGACTCATATTCCAAAGCTTTGTCTGAACTATGTCCAGATACTGTTTGGTTGAATATATATATATATATATAAAAAAATACAATATGACTATGTATTACTAGCAAAATATTTTAACTGTGCCAATTATCAATGACCCGCTTGAACTTGAAGATAAAGCATGCTTTCTTTTTTTTTAAATCTGTTTTCTTCGTACCAAATTTAATATAATAATACTTTTTTTTGTCAAGTACCAAGTCGTTTTGTCGCATCGAAAGTAAGATACACTTTATTCTTAACAACAAACAAACTTCAGCTTCTTGGTTAGAATAATTTGGCGCCTTATGAAAAAGATAGCTAGTAATTTGAACATCTAAGACTGAATGAAAAATACCTACTTAATAAAATAAGGAAAAAAACCGCCCACCTGCTATTTGATTAAAGCCGCTTTTTCAAAATAGGATTTTGCAAGCCATTTCCCCTTTTCCACTGATGATATGCTTAACTTTAACGATTAATATTTTTAAAAGCGTTTACTTTATCTCTTAAAAGTACGCTACATTTCACTTCCGGTTTTAAAAACATTATTTAAAATGATACAAAAATGTGCATTTCAATTTATATTTTACTTCGTACGCTAAGACACTAGGCATCAGCGTGCTACTTTACTGTTAACCAACCCCCTTTGGCGACCAGCTTATTCGCCAAAGGTAGTCATCGCTGCAATGTTCAATTAAATATTTATTGTAATTCAGTCTTCATGACATCTTCAACATCGTGTTTTTAAGCTTTACATTACAGTTTTAGAAGCCAAAGGATTCTTCAATTAAAATTTTGCACTAATCATGAAATTCGATTTCCAGTTTTACTTTCAAAAAGATTTAAATGACGCATAATAATATATTTTGTCTCAGTCAGTAAATCTTTTTTGAAAAAATTATAAAATCTAAATTTTATTAAATTCTTCGGTGTATGGAAAACATTCTCTAAAATATTTTTGACACTCTACTTTTAAATTAAAAAAAAAATAATAATAAGGTTCAATCTTCTGCGATTCATTCTGATCGAGTTATGACGCTTTGAATATCAGTATTTTCGGAAATGAACACTTTCATTATTTTTAATCAGTTAGCTTTGGGAAGGTGTCAGAATACGGCAAAAGGCATTATTTTTATATACTTTAATTTTTAACATGCTTCATATTTAGAAATAATGGAATTTTGAAATCGATTTTTTCGCTTACTGCCTAATCTGCTTTTTTTTTTTTTGCATTCTTGTTGACAACACATTAATCACATTTTGATTCCATACAGGCGGAGGCTCAGTTTGATAGCAAATTTGAGAAAAAAAAAATGAATCCGAGATTTTTTGTTATTTATAAAATGCTCAAAAATAGAGAATAATTAGAATAAAATTTTCTGTTTCATTAATGAAAATGTTTTCTCCTTCTTATTTCAGCCCTGCCTTGTACAGCCGGGCGGTCATTCTATGGTTTGCAGCACTCCACCCCTGCGGCACTCCGGCCTACACGCCCCGACGGAGCGTGCACCTTTAGTCACTCACGTCGCCTTCAACATGGATGGGGTGGCAGAGTTGAGAGAGCTGCCCCTACGCCGGCGTGAGCTATCGCAGCTCCTGTACTACCCGGACCCCGAGTTCCAGTCCTTTGGGGAGGTGCGCAGAATCTCCACGGACAGGACACAGCTGGACATACAGGTGAGTGGCACTGGTTTGCTTTTCTACTTTCCTTTGATTGATTGATTGGCTCCGAAACGGATGACAGCTCTACAATTTCAACGATGAACAAATATTACATTTTTCAATAACTAACGAGCATATTGTCACGTAGATCTATAGTATAGAACTCAATGACACACAAGAGATAGAGCTAAACCAATTTATTAACTGAACCCAGAATACAGTAACTGACAAATCTTCTGCTTTTATTCAAGCAGAGGAAGTTTCAGAATACTTTTCTGGAGGCGGTAAGAAAACTCCAGACCACTTGTCTGGTAAACTAAAGAAATGTCCAGTATCTTCTGGAACATGAAATCAAGGAATTAAGTATTTACATATACTATTAATCGCATTGTCTCTAGTGGGATTCGAACCCAGGTTTCTTGATTACGAGACTAGTGCCATGACCATTCGGCCATGGATATTCGATTGTCTTTCTTCAATGCGGCAATATTGTATTTTTGAATAATCATATTCAGGTCCGACTTATCGACAGACGTCCGAACTTTTGACGAATTTTATCCCAGTTTTGAAGATTTATAATTCTGTTAATGCCAACTTTCATCTATCTGCCTCTTTGAAGAATTTTAAGTTTTTATATTCTCGTACATATGATCAACCTGTTGATGGATTTTATATTAAGCATTATTATTTATTGCATTATGTAAATATTATCTGCTTCCATCGCTCAGAAAGTCTCATTATTCCTTTTATTCCAAAACTATTGAGACAAAATGTTCCTCGAACTGCATTTTTATTTCGCTTACAGATTTGAACCATTTTTCAAGGAAGAATTTTTTTAATGACAGGAATAAGTTGTAGAAGGTGAAGAAAGATCTGGGGTGCGTACAGGATAACGTCCTGATCAAATAGTAATAGCCCCCTCCCCTTTACAGCCAGTGTGAAATACTGTTTTTCATTGTCTATTCGAATTGAACGCCGAAGAAATTTTTTTAAAACAGAGACTGTGTTTTCAACGTGTTTTAAAATAGTTTTGGGACGATTGAAAGTGGCGGCTAATAAATAAGCTTGCATGTTTATATAGGCATACCTAATTTTTTTTTTCTTTCTGTGAGTGCATTCGACTTTCTACCGCTGACATTCCCGAGCAGTTCAAATCGTCTGCACTGAACTGTATTTTGTCTTGGATTGCACTATTATACCTATATACGAATTAATATATAAAAAAATAAAACGTAATCCAAAAAATAATTTAAGTTAAACGATCGAAATATATTTTAAATAAAAAAAAATATCAGAACATTTAAGTTATATTTACATCCCTTACTGATTCTGAAGAGAATAAAAAGAGATCTGTCCCACAATAATGGTAGCAAGTGAAAATTTAAACAGGAATTATTGGCGAAAGCAGCTGTAATTTTATGTTGTAGCTTGAAATTGCGAAACATTGAATCAAAATCAATATGCCATGGCACCTGTCATTTGTTCATGGTACATTTTTCACTTTTTAAGATAACCTAATTATTACGAATTATAACAGCTTTTTTAATTTCATCCGCAAATCTAAATCAGTTGTTTTATTTCTGTTGAACTTAACCCATTGTAAAATTAGAATGAGAAAAAGAAAATTTTCAAGCAAAGATCGAGTTGCTATTTTCCACTTCTTGTTGCAACAGAAGAAAGACTAAAGGGACAATGACGTCATCTGTAAAACATTTTAAGTGGAACCACATCAAGAATTTGAGAACGTGCTTATAAGAATAATTGTTCAGATGCTAATATTGATTCGCTGAAAAATAATAAAACCGTGAATGCAAATGCAAATCTTGCGGTTCAAAAATTGAAACATATTCCTTTTGACAGAAGATCAGCAGCTCACAAGTTTGAAGTTCAAAAATCTACACTGTTCCAAATTTTCGAAAAGATGAGTTGCAAGTATCATTAAATCGTTTCTTATAAAAAGAACAAGAAAATAAAGCTTCGCAGCCATGGGATCATAGCTATAAGTTTAAAATGCAGGAGTCAAATTATGTTAAAAAAATAAAGCAGGAACTATTTGATTGCACAGAGTAAAAAAATCTGTAGTAATGTTTTCAATTTATTGTTTAATCTAATTAGTTTTTTGATATTAATTCTTCCGTTATAAATTTGTTATCTTTTGTTACTATTATTATAAATCAAATTAGATTAATCAAAAGCTGTTATTATTATAAAACAAGAAAAGTTTTTTTTTTTAAAAAAATCTAGTTTTAGACCTAATTACGGATTCAATTTTGTAAAGCGTAAGAACTAGAATTATATGTTCAAATAAAGTTTGAGCAAGAATAAATTCGTCTTTGGCTGATTCACAATGCATTTTTCATTTCGAATCTAAATGCGTATCAACATTTTGTTGTTAAATACGTCATGAATTCTCTTTATTCGTACTTTTCAAATTATAATTTTCATTTTCAGCTTTATCGACTGTTTTTCGATCTTTTGAAAATACCGAATCAGCTATTTTAAATAACGGATATTTCCAGTTTCAACTTTTTAAAAATATTTTTATAGCATCTACAATGAATGCTCTTTCAGTATATTATGGACGTGTGATCGGATGTAGATCTTCTTCAGCTAGTGTGGTGTGGTGTGCAGAGGGAGGTGCCAGCTCGTCCTCATCATCTGACCGCGGTTCAAAATTACGAGGTCCGTCCTAAAAAGGCCCTAGTGTTGCTTTTAAACGGGACGTTAATATAACTAAACTAAACTAAATCGGCAGTAGTTTTACTGATTTCCAAAGTACTTCAGTCGGAAAGCGGTTTCTTTTGAAGAAGCGCAGTACTTATGTGAAAATTATATTCGATCTGCTTTGACAAAGTCAACTGGTGTCACCTGATATTTTCTCTCGTATTATTTTGGAATCTAATAACACGTATTTTCATTTTATTACATCCAAAAGTCACTTAGTGACATCCAAAAGTCACCAAAATTGAAGATGTAACTTTAATCTTGATAAAATTATGTGCCTTATTTCTTTCCTATGGCTATTTGCGTTTTTGAATTATTGTGCTCACATGCACTGAGGCTTTACAGTCTATGGATTTCGCCAAAACTTTCATAGAGATATGCAATTTTTTTTTATAATTTATCTAATATATTACAGTTTTTCAATTAATTAATTGTGTTCAAAGATTCTTCTCTTCAATGTCCGAGAAGTCTTGGAATTTCTTCTAGATCTTCCATCGAATTTTTTCGACGATTATCTTTATATATTCATATAAAGGAATGTAACGATAAAGAAGAAATCCCCTTCCCACCTTAAGAGTCTGAGGAAATTGAAAGACATAGCCACCGCTAATGGGATTATAATACCCATTATGAGCAATATATGGCGCCAACGCTTCATACAGAGATACGACCCGTCACCAGCGATGAACCCAGAAAACAATGCGACTATTTCTAGACTCATCAAAAATATGTCTTCCAATCGGAATTTATAAAAAAATTGAGAATACCATCTATTTTTTTAAACAATTTTTTTGACTACTTTATACAGATATCTAATATCGTGGGAACTGAATTCTACGCAAATACTCTGTCTGCACATAAATTCCTTTTCGGAATTAATGAATGTAAGTTCCCTCGAATTTTACTCTACAATGAAAATCCTGTTCCCCTAAAAATATGTCAGAATCTACTGATATTTTCTTTCCCCGCTGTTGATCTCCTGAAGCAGCGATGAAACTAGACTGAATAACAACTGAAGTACTCCTCTGAATACCCGCACCAATGAATAACTTTATACCTGTCTTAGAAGACGCTCCTAGGACTTTATTAAAAAATTGCAGCTTCAATGCTCAGAATATACCGGTTTCTTTTTAACTACATTATAATCCTTTTTAGAACTATTAATCAAGCGGGTTTTTTTTT
>JAPMOR010112727.1:0-20090 GCA_026543865.1 Argiope aurantia | reverse complement strand
TTTGTTGGTAAATCTGCAATTATTAACATATTTGGAATTTATATTTTTTCCAATTAAGGCCATCTCCCTCATATAGTGACGCTAAAGCCAGTACTGTTTCTAGTCTCCTTCGCTTCAGGAACACATCGAGCGCTTCCTACAGAAGCTGCTGTAAAATAAAAGATTTCAAACTATTTCTCTAATTCCCCGCCGCTCTTACCGTGTCGGGTTGGATGACAAAGTGAAATTCTTCCCGGCCGATAACAAAGTGCATTCGCTGGTGCGCACAACTTGCCTTTCTAATTCATTAGCTCACATGTGCACGCTTCCCCGACTTTTAAAAGACCGAAAGAAGAGGCGCGTCTAGTTTTCTAATGGAGAGTTCTGTGTGTGCCGACATTTTTCGGTTTATTTCGGCCTTTGTGTAGACCACATTCAGCCTTCAAAGGATTCTAGTATGCTCCTCATGTGTGCTGGATTCGCTGGAGCTGGAAAGGTCCAGGAATGAGATTATTGCGATTCACTTTGTTGTGGACTTTCGCCGCGCTCTCGGTTTCTGTAAAGGAGCTTTATTTTAAAATTTAATAGTGATATTTGCATTTTACTAAATTTGAAACAAATTGAAGGTGAAATGTTGTGTTTAATATTCTTAACTTACAGAATTAGTCAAGGAGATACTAGTTTTGGTACAAAAACTGCGATTGTAATTGTTTATAATTTGAATTTTGAATTTTTTTAAACGCTTTCATTTAATTTGATTTGTTTCATGTTTATGACGGAAATGAAATGTTGTGATTCCTTTTGTGATAGACTTTTGAAATCGTGTATCCTAGTATGGTCTTGATGAAACTAATATTAAATTTAATATTTTCTGAACTTAATTATAATTTAATCGATAAATCAAATTAAATTTTGATTTCGGTATCTGGTAGTCATCTTATATAATTATGTTTTGCCAGTGAATTTTGAAAAGTTGTTTTCAGGATTACGAAGTAGAAAATAACCAAATCAGAATCTCTTCTTTAGTAAAACTAAACTAACTAAGTCAAAATAAACTTTTTAACACACTAAGCTAATTAAATCAAAATCAACTTTTTAGCACACTAATAAATTTGCTATCGGTTTATTTATATCATTTTAACCCGAAATAAATAGAAACTCTACTTTCTATTGTGTACTATACAGCCAGCTGAGATAAATTAAAACTATGTAGTTTTAAACTCATTATAAAAATAAACTAATGGGTGATTTTTAAGTTCGAAATTTGAATTAATTTGAAAATTACGTTACAAGTTTCAATGATAGATTGAATTAACTATTTATTAGCTTATTTTAGAAGTTAATAATTTATTTTTAAATTTTATCCAATCATCAGTAACAAATCAGCTTTCCTGCAAAATGCTTCCTCTTACGTCATGTAATCCCGTCTACTTATTCCGTCACCCCCCGAATGACCAATCATAAGAAACTATCACTTTCAAGCATAAACTGATATAATCAGCATCTAGCCGCAATGGCTCAGTGGTAAGACCTCGGCTGTGGAACCGGAGGATTCATGTTCGAGGCTCGATTCCTCTGAAGAATCGTGTAAGCAGGTCTGATGCTCGTTAAATCCGTCCGGATCAACATCTTCCTGCTTGTGTTTCGCTGGAGTTTGAAGAGTTTGTGCCAACTAATGTGTCGTCCTCATCATCTGACCGCGGTTCAAAATTGCAAGGTCAGTTGCAAATTAGCCGTAGTGTTGCGGGAAGGTTAATATAAGTGAAATGAAAATATAATCAGCATCGCCAACGTACAATCACATTCCGCCTTTTAATCGGAGAAAAAATACTCATTTCCTAGAATCGCAAACCAGCAGTCACTTCCCCCCTCTCCTCCTTACCAAGGAATTCAAAATATAATTTAAGCAATATGTCTTATTTAAACCTCTACATTTTTATCAAAGCCCACATCTGAAGAAAAACTTCGGAGAATTTCAGTTTTTACTGGGCATTAGGACAAGAGGAAACAAAAAAAACCCTGGAATTCGTGTTTCTAGTTGGATATAAATGGAATATGCATCAAATAGACACACGTTTCTCAAGGTACAGGTTATGGTGGTTATCTGGAAAAAATGAGAAAATCAATATATAGGGTGCCTACATTTCTTTTTATGTTTATGGTTTTAAACCTTTGTGCCTTGATTTTCATTGTGATGAATGCAGAACTTTTAAAAACTGAACTGAAAATGTTGAATTTATGAGCCTTATATTTAGTAAAATGTTCTTGGTACTCTAATAATTTAAATAAAAAATCCATTCTTCTTAAAGTAATAGTTATAAAGTATTGAAAATCTAGAAAAATCTTAGGGAATCTGTCACTAGTTGAAATATGTACCGTTGTGTTTCTTTTTAAAATTCTTTAGTTAAATTTGTGTCAGCCCATTTAAATAACTATGGTCACTCAATTTTAGTCAAAAACGAATTATGTTTTAAAATTTCAACATTGTTTTTATTAAATATGATGGGACAGGATTGGTAGACTTTATAAAAAGCAGTTATTTTCAGACATATAATTATTAGCTCAAACAATCCAAAATATAATTTAGAATATTAAACGACAGCAATTGCATAGATGAATGAATTCAATTACTTCAGAAAAAAAACAGAATAAAATGATTTTATTTTCTAATGCTTCCTCAAGTTAACATTTAATGTGCATATCATCATCTTACCTTCGAATATTCCTCAAAAACAAACATTCCTATCTTCAAAACAATTTTGCCACACAAATCACTTAATCCTTCTTAATAATTCCAAAACGCAAATGATAAAGTCATCGGTTGCAAGGATTGTATTAAATTTCTCGACCAGCCGCATTCCATTTCATTCCGTAGGCCAAATACATATCCTTTCTCCCTAAACCGTTGAGCAAACATTCGCCCCTTTTGAGGGCTCAAACAAACACAAATTTTGCTCTGACCGAGTTAAAGCTAGATAGGCATGAAAACGTGGCATACAAATAATTAGCTTCCGCTGCCTTGCACGCGGCTTATAAAATATCTTCTCGGTCCTTGAACACAGTAAACGGGGTGGAAGATTTGATATAGAGCTCGCCGACAGCGGCGCTTCTTGGAAAAAAAAAGAATAAAATGCCCTGTTAGGCTTAAAAGTTTTGTTCCAGTGTAAGCTCGTATTATGAATTCAATCTTACTTCGTCTTAACAGATTTAAATATCAGCAGTTATGTGTAGATCCTAAGGATTATTTTTCGTGTAAGGGTTGATTTAATTTTCTTGAGCGATGTTCCTTTTAGTTTCGCACCTGTAGAAATGATGAATATCTTTTTTTTATTTCTCATGCAGGAAAAATATAAAGAAAAAGTTCTGTAATCGTCAAAAAATTCATATTCGGCATTTTGACGAATTCTCAATTTTAGGTCTACACGAAAAATAAAAATGCGTAATTAATTTCAAAAACGTATTTTTGAAATTACGTTTATTTATTTATGAATGAGATGACTCAACAGAAATTTAAAAAAAAAGGGCGAAATTTGGTTCATGGTTTTTACATCATGTTTGTAGATTTCTATAAATTTTTCAGGACATTCCTTCAGATGAAGTCAGATCTGGGCCAAATCGGAAGTCAATCGAAATGCAGACACAGTTTTAACCCGTTTATGTATTGAACATACTAATTCACCCATCTTCACTTGCTACTGGGACCGCGGTAGCCTGGTGGATAGGTCTCATCTTCGAGATCGGAGGGTTCCGAGTTCGAGGCATGATTCCACCAAAGAACCGTCGTGTAACATTAAATTCGCTGGTGCCAAAAATCTTCCCACTGGTGTGGTGCGGAAACTTGGAGAGGAAAGGGGTTCCAGCTCAGGTGTCATCCACGGTATCTGACCCTGATTCAAAATTACGAGGTGCGTTCCCAAATAGTTCTAGTGTTACTTTAAAAAGGGACTTTAATATAACTAAATTGAACTTCACCTGTTACTGGGTCAACAACCACTTCTACGTGACTGTCAAATGTCTGCCCAACATATACTGTCAGAATGCCCAAATTTCAACGCTTAGCGTTTGCAATTTTTTTTTTTAAAGTCGGAACACTTCATTATCTTTTTTACTTGGTATGGTACCACATGCTCAAATTTTTGTATTTTTTAAGTCTATAAAATTTTATTCACTCATTTAAATCTTTTTTTTTTGTATTTTTTAAGTACTCTTATACATTATCCGTCTTTTTATTATTTTACATTGATATGATTTTAACTCTGATTTGACGCAGCATAGTCAAAACCATGGCTCTTGCGATAAAGAAAAAATCCAAGCAAACCAAACAATACCAGATTAAGTCTGCCTTCTCTGGTGTCCGGATAAAGTGAAGACATTAAGTATAAACCGAGCTGTGTTAGATGAATACAATTTATGAGTTAATTTAAAACTTTACGTAAAATTACGTATCAAATTTAAAATCAAATCGAACAAAAGATTAATCGGTCTGCACTTTCATAAGCATGTAAACACGTTACTCAAAATCACAATAACTTAAATCGATGGTATTTTATGACAACAATTGTAGTTCAGTATCCATTTTTGGTCACAATCGGTCGAGAGGAAAAAAAGGGTCCAAAATATACATTCAATGTTTTGGTGATCAGTATTAACAGCACTCTCTAGCGATTAACACTAAAGCTACCACGAGGCGGTCAAATGACCGGCTTCCAATGGCAGTTCCAATGTATCGGTGAAATGCCGGTAGGTTTAGTGTTAAAGTGAACTGATTGCTAAAAATTTACGAATGGTCGCACTCTAACAGTTTCTTTCATAACTATAGTTTTTAATTTACATGCTATTAATAATACAACAACTTGAAAACCGAACTTCGGCCGACAATTTTCTTTTTTTTTAATCGTGTTTTTTCGGAAAAAATATTTAGATACGAATTACATACTGATTACATGCGAATATATTTCAATATTGCCTCATCTCACATCCATCAGCGCCATCTCATAAAATTTTGAAGTACCAGTAAGTTATCATCCTATGTCAACAATACAAGTATCCCAAAAAATTACGGGATGGCACTATATGACATTGTCAGCCTGAGATATATAGAAAAAGGCTCTAATAATAAAAAAAAATTAGTTTTTTGTAAAGTCATATCACTGACTCTCCGACCTGCCCGAAGACACACGGAAAAAGAATACTGAATGGCCGGACCGCCGCAACAGCAACACTGGCGGGAACTGTGGTTGAGTCCTAAGGCTCATCACCAGCCATGGTACAGCCCTTCCAGAAGGAAGTACGTCCCGTCATCGATGGGAAGAGCCATATCCCCCACCTATTTATGTACCCACCAGGGTGGCGAGATCCAACCACCGTACCGAAAGCATCTCATCCTCATTTCGAGGTGCCCCCGTGGGGGTTCTGAGTTTTTTTGTAAAATCGGGTTTTTTAGGTAGGGCACCTATATAGATAAACTTAAGAAGCAAAAATATTAAATATAAATACATAAGAAAGAAAATAAAGCAAAAAGAGCTAGAACATGCAACACATGAGCCATTCATGTTGTTTTGACTACTATACTGCACTGCCCACACTTCGAAGCTAAAATATTTATAGATTCTGATAGTTATAAAAAAATTTCTGTATAAAATCGATTTTTTTTCAGGAAAGACACCTATATAGATAAACTTAAAAAGTAAAACGTTATCTAAACATAAAATTTTATTCAAATCATTAGAGCCGTTTTCGAGATACATGAAATATATTTACAATGCACAAGAATTGCTCGTTTAACGTTATAAAAAAAACCGAAATCTAATTGAATTGCAAACGCAGGATCGAACATGAGAAAAATGCATAATCATCCGAAGCCCTGACTACTATTCCATCTCTTATATGCTTGTGCGGATCATGTATGGCCACATGTCAATATTTAGTTATAAAAACTGTATTTGTGTGTGTAAAAGCGAGCTTTTTCAGGAAAGACACTTATATAGATAAAGTTAAAAAGCAAAACTATCTTAATATAAAATTTGATCCAAATTATTAGAGCCGTTTCGAGATGCACAAAATAAATAAATATATAATATACAAGAATTGCTCTTTTAAAGTTATAAAATAATTATATATATTAGACAATATGCGAGAAAGTTTCAGGACAACAACTCCCTCTAGTTCTTGATGTGTGAGAAGAAAACTTTATTTTTCACTCATTTCTTTACAAAAAACATGCTTCTCTACAACAAATGGAGAGATAAAGGGAAATACTTAATTTGCATTTACTACAGAAAGGGAATATTTTTAATCGGAAGAGATTTTTTTAACATCTAGATATTGTGCTTAACATTTTCTTTTTATTTATTTTATTTATGACGCGAGAATCTTAAGAAAGGATTTGCTAATTCAAAATATTTTTTGTGATCCTGCATATTGCACTTTGTACTTCATTTGGCATCCAATTTAGAAATGACACGTCTTCGCTGAGATAATGAAATTCATCCTCATTATTATGATTATTCCACTCATCATCATTCCTATTTCGGGAATTTCATTAATTGGACTGCAAAGGAATTTTTAAACAGTGATGAATTAAAAAAACAGTGGAATAATTTTATTTCTTTTCATTTTATTTAATCGGAAAATAATTAAATTTCAATTGTACTCTCGAATTTAAATATCTGAAATTTGAAAAAGGCTCGTTAGTATTCATGTCTTTTACTTCTTGAAGAAATTTATCTTATTATTTTTTGTTGTGCCATGTTTACACAAGAAATAAAACTATCAACGGATAAAATTCTCCCATATTTGAATTGAAGTTCTATTATTTACTTTAAATACTATGCTCAATCTGTTAACCTTCTTTTAAAAGTAATTCTCTCGGCAAGCTGAAACGCTAAGCTAGATTCCTGTACATCTGAGTTACTGTTTGGCATCATAAATTGTTGATGTTAGAAAAAATCAAAATTAGGGCATTAAAATCCCCTAACTTCTTTGAAGTACTTGCATCTCTCGAAAGACTTTTGTTTTGAAAGTTGTTCGTCTTAATGTGGCGCTCATTTGGGTAATAGGGATTAAGTTTTCTATCTTCAATATTAAGAAAGTTATAGTGAAATGGAAATTTCAACCCTCCACCATTTCCATCCCCGTTCAGCTAGATGGACCATTTATGAGCTCATCCGACTATAAACTTTTGAACGAAGGGGTGGCTTTTGAGTTCTAGGGACATGATCGGTGAAAAACTAAAGAATTTTTCCTGAAGTCTTGTCATAACAATTGCAATAGGTAGTTTTCCTGTAGAAATCTACCTAAAAGAAACAGAGAAATAATCTTTATATAAGTTCTTACCAGTATTTGATGATTTAGAAATGCACATTACTCCACTCATTTCAAAGAATGTTCATATTAAAATATTATGAAATATATAAATCATTTTCATATTCTTATTCTGCCAAAGAAAACTCATTACATACACTTACGTGTGAGTGTGTGATGACGTCTCTTATTCGAATGTAAATGGTATAAAATAAATATTTTTATGAATACATTATTAAAAATTATCCAAATAACATATTTGAAAAATAACTTGCATCTTTTGATAGAAAATTTCCCTCTCTTTAAATATCCGTATATCAAAAATAGCCTATCTCGTCGGATGTCATATTTAGTATATCTTTCTGCATCAAAAATAGTTATTTTCATCAGAATATGGAGCTTTATTCACAAATTCATAAAATTATGGAAATAGCACATTTTAAATATTTGGTTCAAGTGATTTTCTCTTTTTAGTTCCTCCAAAGCAAAATTAAACCATCACATCATGGCCCGAAGTGATCTGGTGGTAAGGTCTCGGTTTCGGAATCGGAAGACCTCAGGCTCGAGACCATGTTCCACCGAAGAACCCTCGTGTAAACGTGTCTGGTTCACGTAAAATTCGTCCGGGCCAAACGTCTCCCACTGGTACGGTATGGAAGTTTGGAGAGAAGGTGGCCAGCTCAGGTTCTGACTGCGGTTCAAAATTAGGAGGCCCGACCCAATATAACCAAAACGTACAAAAACAGCTTTGAAAAAGGACATTAATATAACTGAACTGAATTTACCCACCACATCAAATTACCTCTTTCCGGTTCACAGAAAGATATGCCCGTTTCAGATTATGATGTTTCTCCACAGTGAGAGCAAATCTATCCTGTCTACCTACTCTGCCTATCAAAGTTAACGAAGTGATTACATTTATTAGAAAAAGTCACTCTTTTTGTCTCCTATGTGGCTTTCTGATCCGCTATCTTATTTATCTTTTGGCACGATTCTTATTATATACCTTATAGCTTGATATTTATACATAATGTTCTTCCACGAAAAATTTGAAACAAAATCTGCATAAGTATTACAGAAGACACGCATGCTCACAAGTGCCCCATTATAAATGCTTATTATCTGATAATAGCTAAAATCTATTGCAGAAGTAAATTCCATGTAATGTATTTGTTTAGGGAAAATTTCTAAAATTTTCATTTGGGACTAATATGTTTTGCATATCCATATTGTTAAGAATTTGTAATGTTGCACAGTCAGATTCGTTGTAAGGAAGAGAAGCTGTAATGGTTGCTTTGTGAATGTAGAGTGAAAGATTAATCACAAAAATTCCGGAAGTCGGAAATTTTTTAAAAAAAAATAATAATAATAAATGAAGATACAGATGAAAGAACAAATCATCTCATAGTTTTACCCCATAAGGCCCATAATAAAACGAAATACAATCAAAATCAAAGGTATTGGAGAATAAGAATGATTTTACTTAAAGAAAATATTATTTTTATTGATAAAATGTAAAGTGAAATAGTTTATTTAAAAATAATATATATGGTTGCTGAAAAATTCAAAATATGTCCATGTGCTATAAGATGAAATGCCAGACCATCTCAATATCAAATAACGATGTTTATATGAAACATCGTTATTCTCAATTCTATTTGAAAACTGATGCTTAGATAGTCAGCTCAATTGGTAAACTATGTCTTTCTGCTTTTTATAGTTTCAGTGACAGGGGAAAAACAGCTTCTAGAAGGATATGGTATTGTTACGAAATTTTCTTTACCGGGGTTCGTTTGGATAGTGGAAGTTATATGGTGTGGAGAACGCTCAATCAGTAGGCAGAAGTAGAATAAAAACAACAACGTTTATTTACACGAAGACACACAGGACAGCACAAAGCGACAACTATATACAGCACAGAAGACGATTATCTTCTCCCGAGACGTGTAGCATACAACAGCACGCACAGCAGCATACAACCAGAATCTACTGCAGACAGTAGCGCACAGCTCAGTTCAGCACGAGCTTGACTCAGTCGCTTCCGACTCCTCCGTCTTCTACTTCTCCGACTCTGGCTCGGATTACTGACTACGTCGACTCGACTCCGCTGCTCTCGAACTCGGACTACTCCGTCGTCTCTCCAGACTACTGGCTTCGTCGTCTCGACCCCTTGGCAGCGGCGGTCGCTTCCTTTTATAGGTCTCAGGAGGCGGGGCTAGAAGCCTCTCAACCAATCAGGAACGTTCGAGGCGTATCTCGGTTCCTACTGGACGGATCGGGAAAACTGTCGAAGTTTCGGGTATTATCTATTTTGGCGCCAAAGTCGCCAAATTTGTCGCCAAGTCGCCAAATGGTCGCCAAGCTCGGGGACCTCCGACGCGCTAGTCCCATTCAGATGACTGTAAAACTTACTTTCTATTGATGGAATAAACTATGCTGGGAAGCCGAATTGCAGGTTTGTAACAGTATATTTGGTACTAATCGAGGTATCTCCAAAATTTCCATATTTTTCTTTGAAAGGAATTAGGAAACGTTTGGAAAGTTGTAATATTGGTTATCCATATTCAGTTTAATTAGGTGAAAAAAAATTTTAAATAAAAAAAAGGAAATTTTTTTTAAATATCTTAAAGTTAAATTTTTTTTATTTTGGACTCAAGTTTTGTAATTTCACCCAAGAATGTGTTACGCCTGTGTAAAATACCTGATAAAAATTCCAGATTGATATTTGGATTATTTTTTCAAAACTTCAATTTCGTCTGAAGAAAAACAGTTGTCAAAAAATGTCTAGAAATTACTTTTTATCTCTCCAAATTTAGTTATAGAAAGACAATTCAAAACATAAAAAACATTGTTCTACTGTTTCAGATGGCCTTAAACAGATAGATTTCCAGTATAAAAACAAAGAAAATTTAAACTGTGGGAAAAAAATTGCGAGGGGTGCCCAAATATATTAAATAGAAATTTTCGCAAGCTTAAAGAACTTGGTAAGAGTGTTCAGGTTTAATTTTTGAAATAGAGTTTTAGTTTTAAATTTAATCAATCCTTTAAAAAAAACTAACGGTTATAATACCATCTGAAATTGTAAACAACTACTTTTTTTAGAATAGGATTATATTTTCGGCCCGAGAATTCGGACTGTTAGAAAGATAAATATCATTACTTTTCAACGCCTCTATTTTTTACAGCAAATTTTAATTTTTCGAAACATAATAGAGATGTGTAACAAATAGAATTACAATTAATTCACTCAAAATGAAAAAAAAATGAAAATATTTTTCCAAAATGTAATTTGCTTCTTTTATTTATTTCTTTAATTTTATTTTTTCAATTTGTGAGTTACTTCTGACTTAAATAAGCAGTCTTTGCGTTTAATTGTGTGGATCTTTTTATATCTATTTTTTAAGTAAACATTTCTTTTTAGATTAATAGCCTTTTACCTAAATGAAAAAATTCGATGTTTCAATTTTTCATTCCTCTATTATCCGTGAACAAATAGAAATGTTAGCCCAGTAATACAAATAAAATGGTTAACCCAATAATCGGAATAAAATTTCTGTCATATATTTCTTAGAAATTGGGATATTTTTCATGGCTACCTGCTGCACTAAAGGTTAAAGAACATGGAAAAGGGTAATCGAAAATAAATGAGCGATGACTTTTAAAAGCAGTTTTAAAGCTCAAACTTTCTCAGAATAATTAATATTGAAAACATTTTTTTATGTTGAGAAATACCAGTGTATTTGCTAGTATAATATGTTTGTAAAATTTTTTCATATTATCGTGCATACAATATTATTAACTTTTAAAACATTGAAAAGAAAATCTGTTCCGAAATGAATTAATTTAGAAAAAGGAAAAAAATCATGAAAATTTCGAACTTTATTAAAATAAATTTACAATGCTTCAGGAAAAGATAAATGCAGGAAATATTTAACAATGCTTCAGGAAAGGACAAATGCAGAATTTTTTTTTTTTTTTTTTTTGTATTTTAGAAATGTATTTTGTAAATTAAAAGTATCAGTTTGATTCATTAAAATTGAAACTTTTTAACAAATAAATTAAAAAGGGTTTGATTTAAGAAATAAACTTCTGTGAACAATATTTTAAAAGTCTATTGCTTTTAAATTAACATAATTTAAGTCTATTTTCTTTAAATAAACAAATGAAAAATCAATTTTTTTACGTATTGCGGATTTTAATTTCAACAACAAAGCTCTGAAGTATCTTTCAAAACAAACTAGAAATTTAAATTGCTGAATTTATTAATAAAAAATAAACGCAAGAATGAATATAAAATATTGACTCGCGCATATAAATGAAGTTCCTTTGCCATTAATTTAAAATTTATGAATATATAATTAATTAACATGTTAAATTATAATTATATATTCGTTAGTATGAAAAGCAAATTTTTAATAAGTTGTAGCAATTAATTAAATAAGTCATATTCAAAGATAGATTAATTAATTTATAAGCAAATGTTTTATTACTTTTAGAAAAAGTATCTTTTAGGATGTAATCTTTATAAAGAATCTAAACTGTGAAATAAACATTATTAGCAATAATTTTTTTTACATTTGATACATTAAAAGGTATTTAAAATGCAATTATAAAGGAAAATCTGTAGCATTAAAAAAAGGTTAAAAATTTCTTTATCAATAACCACAACCCAAACCATTAATAAGAATAATGTATCATAAATTATATCTTGCGAAAAAATATTCTTTTTACTGCTTAGTCGGTCCTTGAAAAACAAGTATTTTGCTGTTTTATTTTTTATGTATCTTTTATTTTAAAAGTACTTAGAATTTTCTAGTAAGCTATTTTTGTTTTTTGCAATAAAAGCATCTGTTTGAATACAGATAACGTGCTTGTTTAGAAAGCATAGCATAGCATAACTTGATAGCGTTTATTTGTAGCAAGCTTAGTGTGATATAAAGATCAATTCTTGCTTATACAGCAGGTTCCAAGTGTCTGTGGCAAATGAAACGATGCTATTGTAAATTTTAGGAATATTTTTTGATCAAACGTTTATGCCTTTTAGTTTTCTTTGAGATTAATTAAATTATGTTTCTCAATAAATAATGAAATCGATTCGATTCATTATTCATATTCGATCATAATGAAAATGTTTACATATTGTTGTCAAAAGCAGATATTATTTATTTTTATAAACTTCGGCCAATATTTTTAAAAATTATAACGAAAATATTTACAACAATAAGAGAATATTTCAAGAAATTAATTAAATACTTTTAAAAAAATTGTCCCCAATATTTTTTTTAATATATAATAGCCACAATGCTTAACAAATCAAATTTCCGCCAATTGCGGTAGAAAAAAAATGCTATTTAAGATAACATTTTAATGAAATCAGAAATAAATATTAAATCTAAAAATAAAATCAAAATTTAATTCAAATAATAGTTGCTCCATGAAGATAATTCGAAGTACAAGCAGAAATAATCAGACTTCTCTGAAGATAACATTTATGTTGTTATTTCTTGAATAAATAACTTCCGCGATGGTAGTATTAGCTAGTGGCTTCGTGGCGAATTATAGCTACTTCCTTTTTCAACAATAATTTCTAACATATCACCCATTAACTTTTCATGCTGAGTTTTTAGGAGCTGGGTTTGTAATATATGAGCAATTTAATAAACAAAATATCTAGATGAAAACTGAAATCCTACAGAGTGGAAGTGATAGTTATGTTTCTTTAGCTGGCAATATAATTGTTCGTTTATTGATTTTCACACAGTTTTAGTTACACAGAGAGAAAATACTATAATCGTTCGAAACATTCGAACTAGAAATTTTGATATAGCTCCGCATTTTAAACTTTTCTCAAAACCAAAAAATTTATTTTTTTTAAATATGGATATATATCGTGTTTATGCTATATGAATTAAGCATCCAATTATTAAAGTGAATTAAATTTTTAATTTTTAAAGTTTATTTGAGCTAAATATTTTCAAATAATGTCTGTCATACCGACTATCCAAGCGCAAGTGAACAAGATAATTGGAAATGTAAAAAGCTACATAGGTGAAATCTGGTATCAGATTTGGAAACAAATCCTTCAAGAAGTTGATCACCAGTTGGCCTGTAATTTTGTGTGCATGAGAAAATAATAATTCAAATACGCAATGATTTAAATAAAAGAAATTTGAGATATGTTCTAGTGAAATTTCAATTGTTATTCTATGTCAAATTTTTATTTCAATCGGTCGTCAAAAACGCGTTTAAAATATATATTCCGTTAGCGTTGCGTCTTAGTAGAATGTCAACGATTAATTGCCAAAGATTGAACGTTAGATCATCGCCTAAGTTCGATATTTTTAACTATGCCAATGCCATGTAATTATTTGCAAATACAGGTTTTCTTTGCAATACAATGAAGCACATGACTGAAGCTGTAACTGTGATAAAAATCGAAGAACTTATGACATTCCCGACTTTGCTGAAATATCCATATTTTATGCTGAAGAAAAAAGGATAGCATCCTTTATTTAGAGAGTATGAGAAAAAGAGACCACTCTAGTGGGTTATTTAAACATTTTTTTTTCACATGATCTCGTTACTTTTTCGGTCTTTTGTTCTCTCCATAAATTAGATTTCATCTTATCCCAAATTTTCTTCAGTTACAAATTGCAATTCCTAATAGTTTGACGATAATTTTACATACGTCACTTCGTCAGAATTTTTCTTTCAGGATATCATTTTTCATCTTTTTGATCCCCTGGTTTCTTACTTTCGATGTTACAGGACCTAATGTTCTTACATTTTTATTTGGAGAATTTGGCTTGTCTCTCAATTCTTTCATTCGGGTTTTTAAGGAACTACTCTCGACAATTATATGTTTGTCTCTTTAATAAAATTTTGACCTGTACACCTGAATTACAGATATTCAAGTGGAATTTTTATTTCTTTTAGTATCAAATAATTGGCGAAATTCACATGGATAAATCCGAATTTTATGAAAATTATATAATAAAGATATGGGATTGTTGTAATTTCACAGTTGCTGGTTAGGATAAATAACTAATTTCAAATGATAATTGGGATTCAGTTTAGAATTTTTAAATGTAAATTTATTGCATTTAAAAATTGCAACTCGCGTCCTTTTGTAAACCCGTGGTAAGTTACACAGATGAATGCTGCAACACATGCATTTTCTTACAAATAAAATAGACAATACTAGCAGGAGTGACATCTATGTTAACAGATTTTCCCTTGTAATTCAAAGTTTAATATTTTTTAACAGTAAACTATTCAGTCATTACAATTAGAAATGATTTGGATTTTTTGGATTTTATTGGTACAAGAGGCATGGTGTTGACTATGCTGCACCAAACTGTGTTACAATTAGAAACGAATTTGATATATGCAGAAACAGACAGTGTTAAAAATAATATAAACAACAATTAAGGTTTTAAAAAACGCATTTAAAAGCGTATTACAAATAGAAAATATTTTTTCACAAAAATATAGATATTTTAATAAAATATAGACGTTATACAAATTCATAAGGATATGAGGTTCTGATAGAAATATTCAAAGTAGATAGAACCTTTAACCATATTTATCATAAATATTTTTATCCGAAAACAGTATTATGAATGCGTGGACTAGGATCTCCAAATGAATAAAGGGATTTTAGCTTCTCTTGCTCGTATAGTATTGTTATGTGGTCAAATTATCTCCATTCCAATGACTGGACCTACCTCCTTTGGAAAAATCTGAACCCTGACTGGTGATGACCCTTAAGACTCAATTCAATTTTCCTATGTTATTGTTTTGAAGGTAATCATTCAATTATAACTTTCTAATTAATGAAGGAATTAACTCTCGGGTTATTTTAAATATATTTTTTAAAGAATGTTTGGTTAATTTTTTCATACTTGTTCACTGGGTAGCAGTTTACTCATAGTATTTTTTTCAGTCCATCTTAATTTTACAAATTCGTTTTGATCTTCAGATTTCTTTTGTATAAAAGAATTAAATTAAATTTTTTAAGTGCATCATACAAATTTGCCATTTTAAAACATTATTTTTTGCTCTCCGTCTTTAAAATTGTGATTTAACTTAAAAGATTATTGAATGTTGGCATTCGTGTTTTTCAAATCCACTACCAGATGGCACCTCTCATGTAAATAGAATTAATCCAAGAGCTGATAACTCCGAAAATATAACACAAACATACTATTCCCGGGAGTGTATGGCTACGCAAAATTTCAGAACCCTCATATATCAGGAAATAAGTGAAAATTCTATTACAATACTCTATTTCTTCAAATATTTATTTAAAAAATCTAATTTAAATAAAATCGCGTATAAAAATCAATATCATTCTACATCATATTGGAGATTTTTTTTTCAGAACTACAATATTTTTCCCCTCCTATTTACGAGTCTTAATAATGTTTACGAATTTCTTCTCATTTTAGGAATTTTTATCAACTGTAGATATAAATTCTTGTAAGTAGACTATTTAAATTCACGAGTAAGTTTACGTACAAAAATATTCTATTTCGCCTATATCCAATTTTAGAATGAGCATGTGAAACCTTTTTTCGACATATACAATCTGTTGGCGGGAAAGATATCATCTAACTTCTACAGCTCTAAAGAATGAATTATTTGCGGCCTTCGTTAACATCATTTCTCCTACGTTTCTGGGCTATTTAGCAGCCCATGGTCAGTGAATGGTCAGAAGGGGGGGGGGAGAGAATGAGGTTCGATTAAGGGGACGTTGTTTCCTTTCAGGCGACGGAAAAGAAAATTCTTTTATTTCCTTTTCTGCTCCAGTCCCTTTTTATTTGCACCTGCTGCCAAACAAAATGAACTTCCTTTTCATCCCAGATTAACTGTTTAGGAGCTTTTTCATAGCGTTGTTAGAATGAGGAATGGTGTTTTCGTCAATAGATCCCATTTGTTATGATTTGGGGTGCGAATAAAAAAAACAAATATGTGAGCGAAAGTTTCTTTTGAAAAGACTTGAAAAAATATGGATTTGTCTTCTTTGTAGACGGTTAAGAGCGAAACATTTATTGTCTGTAGTTATGAAATTAAAGTGTTCGAATCTTCATTATTTAAGTTATATAATTACTTTTAAACATATTTAAATAAATAATTTTCAATAGAAGGAAAGTGCCACCGATTTGTCTGAAAAAATATTTTTAATAATGAATTTTTTTTTATATCGATTCGGACACTTTAGGAACTTAGTATCTTTAATATTATGCATGACATTTGACAAAACTTTTTCATTAGTTTATTTAGATTTATATTGCCGCCAACTTAAAAACTAATTATAAATATATGAAATATATAAGATAATTAAGAATTCATTTGACCAATTTAATAAAAATCTATATGATACAAGGATGGATAATAAATATCTTATCTTTTCATAGTTGTAATATTTATCCAAGCCTAAAATACTTCAGTCAGATGCAATCATAAAGTTAAAATATAACAACTTCGATACCATTTTTTAAAATATTATTTAATCAAGGAAATTAGAGGAAATAACGGTTACAATGAATAAAACATATTAATATTTTAACATTATATTATTTATTAGAATTAATATAGTATATTATTATAATATAATAACTATATATAAATCATTTTGCATAGTAAAGAATATTTAGAAAAGGAATAGTTCTATTAAATTTCACGAGTATACGAAAAGTGCAATGTATTCTGGGTATATATATATAGTATATATATATATAAGTATTTTCGTATTAATAGTTGCCTTGTGCTAAGCCAATATTTCTTTGAAACTTTGAAACAGTCTATTTTTTTTTATATCTCAAATACTTTTTGAGGCTGACTCGCCTGATTTGTGCACCAGGAGACCCAATAAGTAATTTTATCGAGTATCTCCAATCCAATCTTCCCACTTTGAATTACTTTTATTAAAATTCGTCACTTTTATGACTATAATTGTCAAAAGTCAAATTTCTGGTGTTCCAAAAGGATTTTAGTCAAAATGTTGTGTACCATTTAATCGATACCGCATTTATAATGCATAATATCCAGAGAAAAAAAGTTACCATATTTTTAAAATAATGCACTCAGTATTGATATATGTTGACTATAATTTTTATGAGATTGATCTCAAGACAGTTAATTATGTTTTTTAAGCTGAAATACCTTCAAATTTTTTTTAAATAATTTTTTGCCTGAACTTAGAATAGTATTTGTTTTGGTAATGGTAATCTTATAATAGCAATGTAATGTAGGAGATGAAAAAAAAATTGCTTTTCGCAAAAAGAAAGCACGAGGGAATGAACTGATAGTTGTTTTAAAAACAATTAGTTGATTTAAAGGAACATGAAAAAAATATATATATTTTACACTCTTGAATTCTCATTTATGAATAAATAGGCTCTAAGTAAGTGATTACGAAGTTTATGAATTTCTTATTTTAGAATATAAAGAAACCAACGTTTGATCGTAATATATTTCAGAGAACAGCTGGCTTTGAAATTAGCAAAAAATGGTCAACATTTAGAATTTCTTTTTAAAATTTTTAGTTTAAGGATTAAAATAGCACCATAAATATGATGTTGTTACTTATGGCACTTTACAACCCCGCTGAGGAACGATTTAAGCCGAGTGTGCAGTAGCTTCTGAGGGTAAAGTCACCCGAAGGCAGAAGTCTGACTTCTAGCTCATATTACAATGACACACACATTCGCTTGCACAACCCTTTTTTACAGGCGTCTTTTTCACATACTTCACAAATAGAACACAGGGTCGAGAGCAGCTATGTTCGAAACAGGACTCGAAGCAGGGACGCCCAGATCACGGGGAAGACGCGCTTCCCCTAGGTCAGGTCGCCGACTACCATAAATATGTTGTTAAAGATAACGAATATTTAATGGTTTAATAGAATTTTACCATTAATTAATTAATTCTAATTTTTTAATAGAATAGTTTAATAGAAAGTTTTCGTAATTTTTCAAAATGTGTGGTGTATTTTTTTTTAAATATCAGGTTTTTTAATGTTAGAAAAAAATTACATAAAATTCATAATAAAAATATCTGTGAAACATTAAATAAAATTAGAGATATTTAATCTTTTGAGTACTGTTGAATAGTTAGAGATTAATTTTAATTCAGAAAAACGAACAAATAAGAAAAAAACTTTTGAAAATTCAGTATGAGTGCATTAAAATATTTCCAACTTTAGAATCGAATTACAAAATAATGTCTGAATTTATTTTAGATGCATTTTTATACGAAAATAAAGAAAATGAATAAGTAAAAAAAAAAGTGAAAATTATTTCATCAGAAAAGATTTTAAAATCTTTAAAAATTATATTTTTAAATTTTTTTAATAATATTCATTTTTTAAAATTATTTTTAAAGATATTTTACTCATTTATATTTTAATATATATTAACATAAAAAATATTATAAGTTTGGATTAAACATTTACACAAAAAAAAAACCGCGATTACTGTTTAGGAGATACGAAGACGATTCGCCTTTTATCAGTAGCGTTGTAATGCGATATATCTTTGCTTTTATTTAAATATGCTAAATTATTCATGTAACGTATTTGAGAGTAGACAGTATATTTTAATAGAATTTATTTCCTATTATACAGTTTGTAAGTAATAAACAATTACGCATATTTTAAGTGATATTTCTGAAGTTTTACACGGATTTTTCTAAAACAGATAAATAATGTATTGAGAATCACAAGTACTTTCAATTTTGTCTGCAATTTCCACTTAGGTGAACCTGTATTTAAATCTTTACTCTTGAAAATAAAGATGTGCAGTAAAAATATTAGAATTTTATATCCCTTTCGGAGGAATCTATTGATATCTTTCAGTAATTTGTTGATAACTTCATTCTTAATAAAGCAATAACTAAATTGAAACCAGACTGCAACAAAAAGATTTTTTACTTCATTAAAATTTCTTGTATTATTCCATTAAATTTTATTCTATTTAAATTTCTATTCCATTCAAACTTTATTCTATTTAAATTTTTACTTCAGGAAAAGCTATTCCATTTAAATTTTTATTCCATTTAAATTTTATTCTATGTAAATTTTTACTTCAGGAAAAGTTATTCCATTTAAATTTTTATTCCATTTAAATTTTATTCTATGTAAATTTTTACTTCAGGAAAAGTTATTTCATTTAAATTTTTATTTCATTTAAATTTTATTCTATGTAAATTTTTACTTCAGGAAAAGTTATTCTATTTAAATTTTATTCTATGTAAATTTTTACTTCAGGAAAAGTTATTCCTTTTAAATTTTATTCTATGTAAATTTTTACTTCAGGAAAAGTTATTCCTTTTAAATTTTATTCTATGTAAATTTTTACTTCAGGAAAAGTTATTCCATTTAAATTTTTATTCCATTTAAATTTTATTCTATGTAAATTTTTACTTCAGGAAAAGTTATTCCATTTAAATTTTATTCTATGTAAATTTTTACTTCAGGAAAAGTTATTCCATTTAAATTTTTATTCTATGTAAATTTTATTCCATTTAAATTTTTATTCTGTGTAAATTTTATTCCATTTAAATTTTATTCTATGTAAATTTTATTCCATTTAAATTTTATTCTATGTAAATTTTATTCCATTTAAATTTTTATTCTATGTAATTTTTATTCTATGTAATTTTTATTCTATGTAAATTTTATTCTATGTAATTTTTATTCTATGTAAATTTTATTCCATTTAAATTTTCATTCCATTTAAATTTTTATTCTATGTAAATTTTTATTCTATGTAAATTTTATTCCATTTAAATTTTTATTCTATGTA
>JAPMOR010112717.1:0-15019 GCA_026543865.1 Argiope aurantia | reverse complement strand
TTAATAAATATTTAAACAGCTAATGAATTTTTAATTTCTATTAATTTTAAATTTGAAAAGCGTATGGCAACTGATATTCTTCAGAAGGGATAATAGATTATTCTGTAACAAAAACTCATATTATCATGTTTATTATAATTATAAATTATCATATTTTTATAAATCTCATATCATTGGGACAGAAATTAATATTCAAAACAAATGCGACAAAAAGAAAAAGGGCAAATATAAAAAGAAAAAAAGGAGTAATATTGAAGTTAGCTGCAATGATAACATGAAACAAGAAGATCTTGGAAAAAACATTAAAAAACAATGCAAATAAATTTTTTTTTAAATTCAAAATGATCTCAATATACAGATAATAATATTATTCTGATTGTGATAAATGATATTTATAAATGACGTATCGAATGAGAAGCAAAACATCTAAAAAACTGGATTAGAAGGCTGAAAATCTTTGCAAATCAGCCTGTTGTGGGAACTAGATGCTTTCCCTTCTAAATCGAAAATGAACCTTCTTCGATTACATGGCACAGCATTTTCTAATTGAAGCGTTCAAATAAAATAAATTTTTTGAATTCTACGAAACTATTTCTGTAACAATTACTTGCAAATAAGCCAAAATATAAATATGGAATAATAAATGTCTAAATAAAACTAGATTAGAGCATTATATATATATATATATATATGCTTGATGGAAATATGTAGAGGGGAAGATGGCAATTTTCTGAAGAGGAAAACTGAAATCCAGAACGTTGCTTTGAAGAATTTCTCATCATAATATGAAATGTACATTCCATTTTGGAATTAACCTTTTCTCTTTCTTTCAAATAATTTTTCATCAGAACATGACAGTGTCCTCCAAGCAGTAGCAGAGTTTTTTAAATTGTTCTAACTTCACTAAAGATAATAATGATATCAATTGTATTCAGTCACCCAACTTGAAAAGAATGGACAATTTAGCGAACATAATCAGTTTTCATCTGAAAAACTGCAATGTTAAGACCAATGAAAAAATTCGATTTCGCTGTAATATGTATAGAAACGATGACTCTATAGTACCGTTGGCTTAAAAAGATGCGGGGCTCTTTAAGAAATAATAGTAGTTAATAGCCCTGATTCTTATAACATGAATTTTCTATCTCCTACCATAGGAACTTGTACCACCTAAACTTGTACCACATTTCTAGTCCCTTTTTCCAGATTTTTTAAATCGTTTTTTTTTTCTTTATATTTCCAAATTTGAAGTGAATTAAAAAAATTGTGTACTTGAAAAAACCTAATATTAATGCTTTAAACATTTCTCTGATAAAAGGATTGTAATAATTAAAGAGATTCTAATCAGACTTATCTAAAGACCATTCTGGCTGAGGTACTTTAACAAATTATATTATTATCGATGATAGAATCATCAAATAATATAATTATCGATGCTATTTATCGAACCATATAATTATTTGGATCAGGAAAAAAGCATAACTCGCAGTAAAAATTAACACAAATTTCAACCACTAGGAGAAAAGGTGACGCATAAGGCAGAAAAAACACAAATTTGAAATTCTTTGCTATATATATATATATATATATATAATTTTTGAAAAATGAGACATGATATCTTTTTTGTTTTTATATTTAGTGTAACTTACTTAGTGTTAAATAAATATCTATATAATTTTGACTGTTTTTATTGATGGTGCTAAAATAAATTTGAATAAAAAAATTGATTTAAAGTAATTGGGATGCAAGATCGGGCTCAGAAAACGTGTCAGTTCACCTGTTGTTTTCAAAACTCATTTATTTCTTCCAGATTTAGATATAATAATTTTTTATTAAATTTCTAATCACCCAGCACTAAGAAAAAAAATTCGCAACAATTTTAAGATTTTTTCTAACGCTTCCTAGACAACATGTCTACATGCCTCATTCTAGTTTCGTCTTTGAACTGAGCCAAGAATGGACTACACTCGGACGTGTAGCTCAATTGGAAGAAATCTATCCATTTGCCAAAATCTTCTCTACCTCATAAAATACTAAACGTATTGGTTGCACACTCCCTGGACTATTTAAGAGATTTTTTATATGTACAAACACATCTCGCGAACTTGGAAACTAAAAATAAATTGATAGTATTTTCTACAGTAGGAAAATTCGATTACTTCGAATTTTAGTACATTTGCTATTGCCACAAAATGTATTTATTTTAAATTCTTCAATATTTATACTAATATTTCATGTGATGATGTATAGTTAAAATAGCATTATTTTCCTTATTGTGTTAAATATTCCGTGAAAGATATAAAAACTTATACCATCCTAAAAGTTGCGAGGGCATTTTTTAGTTGCTGCATTTGCAAAGAGTTAGAATGCCTGAATGATAAAAAATTAATAAAACCATAAAATGAAAAAAAGTGGCTCCATATTGCAAATTGCAAATTGTTGATATTCCGTGTGCTGCAGTGGCTTTAATTTTTGAATTATAGATGCATAAAGTAGTGATTAGTCGGATGCGGGATGTCGATGAAATGACATACATGATTGGGCAACTGATTATAATTTCCTCATATACTGGAAACCACTTGCAAATGGAACCAAAATGAATATGAAGAAAGATTATTTATTTTAAAATGCTACTAAAATCTTGATAGAAGTACCATATTTTAGGAGCAAACTTGAAACATACACCATTATTCGCCTTGAGCATCCTTAACTTCAAGAGTATGACGATAAAAATTAGTAGCAAAAAGAATGGTTATTATAAGAGCTGAGAATTAAGTGAGTTTCAGTTAATTTTCAATAGTATCATGTAGACCTGATTTGAGTGCAGGTCCTCAAAAATGCACATAGCAGCTTAACTTTTAGGGGCAATTTTATTTTAGGTTGATAAAACGAACAAAATCTTAATGCAACCACATTAAAAGGAAATAATGAAAACTTACCAGCAGCAGAATAGAGTGTTGGAAGCCAATCTGTTATATGCATCAGCTGCATGGAGACTCGAGGTTCTTGAAGTTGGAATAACGGACTCCAGATGAAGCCAGGGACTCTGACACCACCTTCCCAAACATGATATTTTTGGCCACGCAATGGATAGTTGGAACTGAAGCCACCAATGGTTTCATTTGATTCTCCACCATTGTCAGAGGAAAAAATAAAAATGCTGTTGGAGAGCATGTCTTTGTCATGAAGGGCCTGGAACACATCTCCGACTGATCTGTCTAACCCCGAGACCATGCCTGAAAGAGAATATATATGAAATGAATATCTTTGTTATTGTCAGTAAGGGTATCAGGAAGCATAACTCACCTGCAAAAGTTCTTCTCGAGTCATTTTTGATATGGACGAACTGGTTCACTAGATCGTGAGGGGCTTGCAGAGGCATATGATCATTTCCTGTGTGCACTGCTAAATGAGCAAGGTAGAGGAAAAGTGGCTAAAAAGAAGATAAACTGAAGTGAGAAGTACTGTTTGACTGCTTTTTTTGAAATGCAATAAAAAAATGCTATCGTTTTATTTGATTCATATTTGCAAGATGACAGAAAAAAGTTTGAAATAAATATTTTTATTTTGATAAAGAGTAAAATTAGTTTTGATAGAGAACTTTGTTAAATTCTTGTTAAAGATTGAGTACATTGTTGTAAATACAGCACATTTGCTTCAATTAAATATTTTACCTTTATAAATAAGTTTAGGATAGGCTTGTTTCTTTTGTATTTAATATATGTTGTGATAGGTTTAATTAGATAATTTCGTGAACACACTAATTCTTAAATGTAATTTCAGCCCTCTGAGAAATTTAATGACGCATTGCATAAATGACTCATTATATAACGCATTGTATATTTTTTCCTATATTCATATGGATAAGATGAAAAAATTGTAATTTATAAAATTTTTGAATACTCTGAAGGTTTTTACACTCTTTGGTAACATTCCTTTAGAATTAATATCAAGCAAAAAAGTTCTTTAACATTTTTTTTGTAATTACTAACACCTAACCATTTATGTTGTATGTATTCATTTCTTTCCTCAATGTTTTCAATATGTTGAAAATGCTAAACAAGTAATTTATAATATTCTTCAGAAGTTGATTTTTTTTCTGTTCAGATAAAACAAAGCAATGTCCCTTTTTTTGCCAGAAGATTTGAAATGCTGAATAGCTGATGATTTTGTAAACTTGGCTTCAATATAACTTAATAAGAAATGGAATTTGAAAAAGTACCATATATTTAAATTGAGTCTTTTCGAGACTGTAAAGGCATAAATGAGGAAGGAAAGATCTTTTTATACTAGCTATTCATTAAACTAGTTGATTTTCATGAAGTATTTTGAATAAAAATAGCATCTACATCTATTTTTGGCAAAATAGATCAGAGAATTTTATTGAAACACAACATAAACATTAACAGAGAGATCTGAATATTTTTATAACAGCGAAATTCTGTTGAGTGATCTGACTTAGACATATATAACAAAGAATAAGTTTGTATATGTAAGTAATTTGGCATTAAATTTTAAGAAAATATATCATCAACTATGTTTAATCAATTATTATTGTAGTAAAAATAAAGTGTAATAAATTATTGTAGTGTAAATAAATTATTATTGTATTATTATTAATAAATTATAATTGTAGTCTAATCCATTTTCATGCTAGAATTAAACCATTTTTGAGGATTATTTGTCTTTGAAAAAGATATCAGAGTGAATATAACGATGGGGTATCAAAATATTCACAGCTTGGGATTATAGCATATTAGAGAGCATAACTGATATCTTAGACATTGAACCCATCATATAACTTAAAGATGGGTGATTTAACTGTATTTCGTTACACAGTAATAAATACATTTTGCAAGATATGGGAAGATGAATTCCTTTTTCATAAAATGTTTGCTTTAAAATAAATCTGAATTGGTATCTTTATTTTTGATTCTTCATTTATTTTAGTAATAGAAAAAAATAGTTAAAAGTGTTACCTGTGATACGTCATGGTTTTGAATAATATTCTTTGCTTTTTCAGTAAACAAATCAGCTGCATATTGACCTCGAACGTCTTTGACTTCTCCCGTTTCGTTATGCAAGTCGACTCCATAAAAGAACTGCAAAAAACAAACAACAAAAAAAAAAACAATTACTAACTACGAACATGTCAATAAAAAATTATTAAAAATTATTATTATTAAAAATTATTGAGAATAAAAAAATTACCCTCCATCAGACCTTAACGAAAACTTTTTAAAGAGAAAATTATGTCCAGTTGTTTTCGAACACAAGAGAACAATTTTTGCAAGCAGTTGGAGAATAAGAAGCGATATCGTTTCTCGTAAAACTATTATAATAAAAGGAAGGATCGTTTAGGAATATAGAAATGGAGAATAGACATTAAGTTTATGGTGTTGAGATTATAAATGCAAGAAAATCAAAATCATTTCCTAAAAAGACAGCTGCCAGTCAATTTGTCGTCTGAACCATTTCAAGATAGATTGCCCGATACAAGATTCGCAGCAACGATGGATTGGCGGATTAGAAAATACGGACTCGTCGAATTGCCATTATAATCTTCCATTCTCACCGCTATGGATTGTTACCAATGATAAAACGGAAAACACGTTGAATAGGATAAATTTTAGATCTCGGAACCAGTAGATCAAAGATCTTAGAAATGTAGGAATACGATCTGCCACTCTAACCTAATTCGAATTGTTCCAAGAATGTGTAACGGAATAAAGAGAATTTTGAGATTTTTTTTGCATCTATATTTACATAGAATAGAATCTACATTTGCATAGAATAGAATCTATATTTACATAGAATAGAATCTATATTTGCTTAGAACTTTGCATCTGTATTTGCATATTTAAGATAATTTTGTTTATAAAATAATATTGAAAACGTTATCGATTTTCTTTTTGTGTGTCGGTCCTATCGATGTTGCCCTGCAGGGTTTTATTTTTAAGACAAAATTTCCTATGTAAACTTTTTTACCATGATTAACAGAAGATAACATTATGTTTGTAAGAGATACTTCGGGACATCTTGTTTTGCTGATATATTGTTAAATTTGAACAGCAGGACAAAAATATTTCCTTAGAATGCATTTTATTACAAATTTGATAGAAATATATAAAATTTGATATAAAGATATATACCAATTTTCACCTTCTTCACTTAAAGCGTTTTTGAAAAATCGTGTTCTTAAATAGGCAAACAGACAAGGTGACAGACAAACTTGGAAAAATGTGTTTTCGCTTCTTGTGCCCATAACCATTATGGCTATTAAACGGGTGAATGGTCATGAAATCTCCACAAATACATAATAATGATGAAAATTATGCAAAGAGGGTTTTTAAGACATATTTTTTCCGCTTAATATTGTAATTATTTTACTAAAACTGGTATGAAATTTTATAACTTGGATTTCCCATATAACATTTTATTTATCAACTCCAGGAAATTTCGAGAAGTTTTTATCAAATAGTGGTTTTATGGCAAATAGACATTTAAGTGGTTTTTATCATAGTTAAATTATTTTCTTCAAATCGAATTTACTCTTTTATATGACAGTTTTGTAATGTTACATGAAATTAAATAGATATATCTTTCATATTATCTGGAAAAAAAATAGCACATATGATTTTCTAAAAATGAAGTTTTTATTGAATTCCCTTTTTCTTTTATTGTAAATAAACATAATGATGCTTGGCCCCTGAAGAGTTAAATATGTTTCAGATTGTTTGTTGGCAACCTTTTTCTTATATTTTTAGCTGTTTCAATCAAGCACTCCCATTCATGCCATATTATAATCCATCATATGGATCTCCAATTATCAGTGCTTAAGCATATAAGATGAAATTAAATCATTCATTTACGTTATAATTTCATATAAAACTTACATATGATCCTCAAGCACGTCAAATATTCTATGGATTCTTGATTGAATCAATAAAATAGAACATTTCTGTTTGGGAAGGTTCATTTGTTTAAAGTATGAAAGAAGCAAAGCCTTTAAGATGTTACAGAATTGGGCATGGATTATTAAATAGAATTTAAGATTTGTCATTTACAAAAATATTGCTGATTTGTGAAGGCGGAAATTAAATCACAGTAAAAGTAATATATACATAATATTGCTATACCATCCTTAAAGTAGAATCTAAAATATGACTTGTTTACTGTTATGAATCTGAAATATCGTTTTTCTCAAGATTAATCTCATAGTAAGGAAATGAGATTTAAAGATATTTTTAAAGAATGTTGAATGAATTCCTGGTCAATCACCCTCGAACTTGGCGTTGATTTGACACCAGAAAAGTAGAATCTAAAGTAAAACTTGTACATTGTCACGAATCTTTAAGATCGTTTTTCTGCACAATCAACCTCAAAATAAGGAAATGAGAATTAAAGACAATTTTAAAGGATGTTAAATGGCTGTCTTGTCAGTCAGCTTCGAAGTTGGTGACAATTTGCCATCAGAAATGAAGGTTCTCGAAAATATAGGAATTATGATAATATCTATTAGAAGCCAAGATTCAGCTGAAAAGACATATTGCTCTTCGTGTAAGCTTTTTCTTTGTATTTTACCTGTGCTTCGTGGTTTTGTTTAGAATGCATGAACTACATTAGTTCCATCATCTAATATGTCAAACATCTCTTTCCGTGCATTCACCGCACCCTTTTCCATTACAATACATACACTTCTTATGTTTTCCTGTTACATTTGATTCCAGCTCCAATATGAGTAACAGAAAAATTGCGTTATTTAAATTTACTTACCTTTAATATCCCTTCTGGGGCCTTGGTAATCTACACTGACGGTAGCAAGCTGGAAGATGGTAGAACAGGGAGTGGTGTTTTCATCAACAGCAATGATAGCGAAGATAGGATCAGTATCCGAAACCCTGATAATTGTTCAGTCTTTAGATCCGAGATCATAGCAATTGGAACTGCCATTAATTATGCCCACACAACAGATAATAATTGCATTTGTATATTGACCGATAGTGGGAGTACTATACAGTACTTCAAGAACTGGTCAGAAATATTTGATATTCCTGACCAGGAGATTATGAAGCTTCTGTGCAAAATTGGCCTGAAGACACCTACAAACCTCCAATGGATCCCATCGCATGTCGGGATACATGGCAATGAGACAGCTGATGTGCTTGCCAAGAATGGCTGTGATCTTCCAATGGACTGTTTGAACCGTCTTACTCCCACTGAAATCCACTCCCTGGGAAAACATCGTTTGCTTTCAACGTGGCGCCGTACTCCCTCTCATCAGTGGTTTGCTGGCAACCGCCCTGGCCTATCATTAACATGCTGTGGCCCACGGTCTTTCCAATCGGTCATGGTCAGATTTCGCAGTGGCCATCTTGAGTGTTTAAGGTTTCAGAATGAGGAGAAGATCCTTGTTCCTGCTAGTCCTGTTCACCTTCTTTGTTGTCTTGGTGCTTCTTATAAGCAGCTGCTGCTTGAACGGGACTTTCTGCAGATTTATAATGAACTGAGACGACGGGGCCTCCTGGACCTGGTCTAGGCTTTCCTTCTCCAGGGGGATGTGTAACAACAACAACTTACCTTTAAAATTTTCTCTTTTTACACTGAATTTCAATTTGAGTTTTATTTAGATTTTAGATCCATAACAGATTTAGCAAGTGATACTATTTCAAGAATGAAGAAGAAATTTTGTATTCTGAGATAGGATAAAAATTTCAGTGAATTTCAAAATCGAATTACAATTTACAATTCTTACCTTAGGGAATGTTGTTCTTGAATGAGTAAAATGGGTGTAATCGTAGTGATCTATGTAGCCATTGTAATATCCGAAGAAACTATCAAATCCTCTATAAGCAGGCGTATATTCTTTCTTCCTATAACCTAAATGCCACTAGGAAAAAAGACGAAAACTCTGTAATTGTATAAATTATTTAAAAATCAAGACGATAAAAAAAAGTAATGCATATCGAGTAATTTTAGAATGTGTAATAAACAAATTTTTCTCATTTAATAAACATTTATTAAAATTCCCGACTGTGTGTTGATGGTGAAACAGCTATTACATGAAGTTAATGTTATTTTATTTATGACAAGATTTGAAGTGAATAGTTTGAGAAATGGAATAGATGACATTAAATGATAGTTTAATGTATTAAAAGGACATTATTTACACTAAAAACAATAAATAAAATGAACTTTTATTCATATATTTGAAATTAAAAAGTATAATTTTTCTTATCAAAAATATGCAAACTAAAAGCAAGCATTAAGAACACTTAGAATTAATCTACACAAATAGGAAATTACTCACATGTATAGGAAACTTTTCAAATTTTAATGAGTGTTTAATAATTAGGCTGCACCTAAATAGTACTGCCCTACACGTAAGGGCAAATGACATCAATTTTAAAATTCATAAATTAGTGATTTATTCTTTTATTTGATCGTTGTTTGATATGAAAATATATTTTGTGTTTATTTTGTAACATGAGGCTCTGTAACTGTGTTTTCTAAATTCGTTATTTCCAAATAAATAAGTAAGTTCACAAAGAAAACAAACTATTAAAACATTTACAATAATTATTTTCGCGCTAATTTTGTAGTATTTTCTTATTTGTATAGATGGAGACATCACAATTACATTGATTCATGCTGCATATTGCAAGGATCATGATAGTTCTTTACTTTCTCGTATATGTAGTGTAGTGAAAGAACTCGAGATTTTAACCAATCTCCACGCTTTAGACATCCCTGAGTTCAAAAAACACATTTTTGGAAAATGCCTACTTCTGACAAAGATAACAGAAAAAAGCTTTGAGCTAGATAGTTGAAATTTAGTATACGCTCTTTACACCAAATGTGAAGATTTCTGTTAAATTTTGTGTAAATTCTCTTCGGAGGAAGTCCGACTGTTCGGCTCTTCGAATGTAAGTTAACTCGATAATTACAAAAACGAAGGGAGCTAGATAAACAAGATACGCTACACAAATTCTACACTACAAACATCTGAAGTGTAGACACCAGACAAATTTTGAGCAAAATCCAATTGCGGATTGACTGTCTTTAGGTCTACACTTTCATGATAATTCAAAAACGCAATGAGTTAAATATATAAAATTTGGTATGAGAATTTGAGACTGCAAGTGCAGGTTGGTGTCAAATTTTGTTGCGGTTGAGAGAAACATGTCTAAAACACAAATTCAATTTTTGGATATTACTAACCGCATGCCATCGATTCATCGCTGAAAAATTAGGCAAGGTTGACTCGTCAGATTCAATAAAAATGCTTTATTCACACCAAAAATTAATATTTCGTAACTATTGTACGCCAGTGCCATGCAAGACGTTCTCTAGCATGGCAGGTTTATTAGAGAGTATGCGAGAAAGTTTTGAGGAGACCACTCCAGCTGGTTTAATCAACCGACATTCCTTTATAACATAATACAAAAAAAATGTGTTTATGTGTGTAAATTGTGTTTTTATTTTTATTCCAGGATGTTTCAGATTCTGTCGTGATTATCAATAGTTATTTCAAAGAATAATTTAATCTCATGATAAGGTAATATATATTTAGCTGAATAAGATAAACAAGGAATCAACAATTCATGTCCGCATTTTATCTTTGAATTTCTTGATAATCATCGCTGATGATGGTCTGTGAGTTTTTTTTTAAATCAAATTCTGGGTTGATAATGTATCAAGTATTTCTGATATAGAGCATAAGGGTCGTTTGTCCCACAAAATAAACAGATATGTGAAGTAAATACAAATGTGTCAGATTCGACTTTACAAAAACAGTAGAATTAGAAATTAATAATCAACGAGCAATTAACGACAGTTTGTTTTGCTTTCTCATAGGAATTTGAATAATAGGAATATGAATTTTATCTTGAGATTTTGACGAATACATTTAAGATCCTCTTAAATCTTGTATGTTTGCGAAAGTGATGGTTCAAAATTATAAACATCAAAAGAAATATTTAAATAGAAAGCACTTTAAGTTGAAAATCTATATCAAATTTTGGTCATTGAGTCTATCCGTTGATAGTTCCAAGTTGACTAGGGAGATTTGAATTGACATCCATGCGTGATGCATGCCAATTCAATAACTAAAAAAAAATTATGGATGGTGTGTTTCATGCTCCTGTGATTTTCTTGATTTCTAATTAAAGTTTAAAATCCCAAGAAATACCTCATAATAGATATATTGAAAATCCAGTTTGGTTTTTAGCCTTATAAACCAATCAAGGCATGGTGCGAGATGTGATTAACGAAAGATAATTCTATGAAAAATAAACCAACATTTTTATATGGTTTTATATTTGATTTCCTTTATTTGTATGAAAAAGTAATAGATTCTTCTATCGCTTCTTGATGTTTTAGAATTTTAAAGTTTTATATATTTATGGACTCCTAATGACAATAAAATAAATTAATAGTTTCTGAATTTAAATATCAATTTATAGAAATTTAATAAAATTTTATCCAACGAGGAAAGCATCATTTAGTTGCAAATCTGATTATTAAAAGATTGCAAGATTCCATTTTATTTATAATAGAGGATATACAAATATATTAATGATTCAAAGGGCCAAAATAATGGGAAAGAAAAAAGCTTTTAAAAAGAAGCTTTTGTTAATAAATTATAAAGGAAGATGCATTTTTTATAAGAAACATAAATGACGAAACATGTTAGACCTTGAAAAGAAGCAACTATAAATAGTATCAAAGATCTGTAATATTATTTTCTTACCAAAATTAAGTTATGAAGATAAGAAAAGAAAAATATATTTGCATTAATTCTTAATGGATATTGAATAGATGCCAGGTCGATGACCCCATCCTTTATGGTCATTTGGTGACAAATCTGGCTACTCTGTCAACAAAAATAAATGTTTCAATAAATGGAAGAATTTCATCTATATCTCAATGGAAACCGAGATCCGAAGGTTCATCTAGAAAGTTTCAAGCACTATCGAGAAAAATGTATATAAACATGAGATGCTTACATGATTTAGTAGATTCTCTTTTTGAGTGTTGATGACAATGCGAGCTCTATATGCAATGACTCTTAGCGCTATTGCACTATTGCAGTTATTTATTTAGCGATATGCTGACTACTTTTTTAAATATTCGCACATGCTATTTCTTGTGAACTCTTAGTCTGTGTTTTTTCTACCCGTCTATTTTTGTGTTTTCTTGTGAACTCTTAGTCTGTGTTTTTTCTACCCGTCTATTTTTGTGTTTTCTTGTGGATCAAGTCACTTTTTTTTTTACCATTGTCCGACTTGTCAGATTTCTTTCAGTACTTACACCGGAATACTGTCAGTACTTACACTGGACAATATCCGTAGCAATAACGTGAAGCATAAAATTCTTAATTATTCGTTAAAATTAACGTGCGGGAGAGATTTCTTTGAAACTTTCTCGCATATTCCCCAGTATAAAAATTTGTATCTTTCCCCTCGCATAAAATTGTAGAGTTTGGGTAAGGCCATTAATACCATGCATGGCATTGACGAATATTAGCAATAAAATATAGATTTCTAATGGGAATCCAACATTTTTATTCGATTTATAGTGCGAATATGTATTTGAGACGCCTCTTTTTCAACCGATTACGATGAACTTTGACTAACTGTAGTCACGATCAGATACCAAACTTCAGAGATTTAAGTCATTGATTTTTATTTAGTTATTGCATTTGCATGCTTGTGAAAGTATAGATTGACTGTTGTTCAGCCATCTGATGGATTTAATTCAAAATTTGTTAAGTATTTATACTTTAGACTCTAAACCTATGTAACAAATTTTGTCTATGTGTACCTATGTTTTCGTATTCTGTCGTTATGGAGTTCACTTGTACTTCAACTAGCTAGACACACAGACTCCTTGCGAATGGAATTCCTTCAAAAATGCAATTAGATATCTACAAATTTACTTTAGAATTTATGTGCCAAATTTCATATACCTCACTTAAAGCGTTTATCATGTTAACATACAGAAAAAAAATGTGTTTTTCGATCTGGAACATGGAGATTCGTCAACATATCGAATTCGAATTTTTTTACTATTATAGTACTTTCACAATACTTCGTATATGAGAAAGTAAAAATACATTAAAAATCTGATAAAATTTCCAATTTTTAAAATTATTAGTATTAGCTCTTCTCTACTTTACGATTTAGCTGTGAGCTTCATATTGTCATAAATACACTGGCTTGCAAAAACTTGCTTTGCTTTTTTTCGCTGATTAAAGAAGTCTTCGATTGCTAATATACCTTTCCCACCAAGTGAGTGGCATATCCCAATTCTTTGAAATATTGTGGCATTATTTTCTCCTCTACAGGAAGGGACGTAGGCTCACAGGCTCTGATAACATGATGCTGTAATCCTAGGGAAAAAAGATGGAGAAACGTCAAGTTTTCATTTTTTTTTTCTTACAATGGTTTTGCAATATAATAGTACTAGTGTTAAAGTAAAAATAAATATATACCTATATAAACTAAACATTAACTTCTACACAAACATTGTGAATTCTCGTGTATAATTAGCTATCATGTTGTTTGAAAATCAAACCAAAAGGTTAAAAATTGCATTTGGGGTCGAGAAAAATTTTTTAGAAAAGTTGCGTCTGGATTTCGCTTAACATTGTTTTACTATTTTTTTCTCATTATTAAAATTTATTTAAGGAAAAATGCATTTATTTCCAATTTAAAGATATTAATTATTTACTAACTTCGAAGATTGAAAATTACTTAAAAAAAATTAGGACATTCTATATTAAAAATTGTTAGACATATACATTAGCATATATTAGCATTAGCATAATGTCTCACATATATTCACATTAAAAAATTCCTGATTCCTTTAAAAATGCTTAATGCTACGTAGCAATTGCTATTATGTTAAAATATTCAGAGCCTTTAAAAAGCAACTCAATTTTTGTATGTATATTACACCAAGAATTTTACTTTAAGATTGAACGAATTTTTAGTAAATTTATTTATTTAATGATAAACAAAATTTTCCTTGTTTTTGATTTAAAAAAACTTTTATCAATAAATTTTTTGATGTTTTTATTTTATATCTGAATTTCAAGTAGTTAATTACCCAAATACGTTTCTAATTGAAAACCTATTAAAAATCCAGTTACGTTACATCATTTGCCATGCTATATACAAATTTGTGTATTATTTAAGCTTTAACAGCGCAGTAATTTTCACTGTATTATTAAGTCATGTCTACTTTTCTTATAAGTAATTTCAAAATTAAACCGGCGATTTGATAAAAATATATTAAAAACATTCAGCATACTATAGTAAGTTTATTAATAAATGATCATATATTTTATATGATGATTAAATTCAATTCGAATTGCAGTTCAATTAAGTAGAAAAGATTTACACTTGATATCTATCTGTCTCTCGATATAAAATGTGACAAAGAAATTGCTCTTATTACTTATCATCTAATGCCGATAATCATATGTGAAGAAATCGCTGAATGAGTCCATTGCTTCAAGGAACACTCATATAACAATAACCATTCATATAATTCAAGTGTTGTTAGAAATATTCAGAAGAGGTTTTGCCGTATTACCAAAAACGCCATTTAACCAGAAGAAGGAAGATGATAAGATTAGGCATTGAAAACAGAAAGCTCAATCGAACACAAAAACTGGTTTAATCGTAGACAGATGGGTAATAGTTATGGTTTACAATGGAAATTGATAACCATTCTCTCAAAACTCTTATCCCATAAAAATGGCTGTTGCATTATCTTAAAACTAAAAAAAAATCAATTTTTAGTGATATCAGTTTTGTTTCACTGCATTTTTTTCATTATAATTAGGAAATGTTTAAATTCTATTTTGATACACAATCTGTAGCATTATTTTTAATGCCATGATTAGATTCATTACAATTTAAACACAAAATTCAATCACGTGCTTTTTCCAACGTTAAAATACAAATAAAAAATTACTTTCATTGAAAATTAACTCCGAAATAGGATTGTC